>WNYA01000607.1:47280-90526 GCA_019512145.1 Engystomops pustulosus
CTATGTACAGGAATATAACTACTATAATACTGCCCCCTATGTACAAGTATATAACTACTATAATACTGCCCCCTATGTACAAGAATATAACTACTATAATACTGCCCCTATGTACAAGAATATAACTACTATAATACTGCCCCCTATGTTTACAGGAGATACAAATATACATATAATACGTCCCCTATGTACAGATATAAACTACTATATACGGCCCCCCTAGTACAGGAATAGAAACTACTATATACTGCCCCATAGTACAGGCATTAAACTACTATAATATGCCCCTAGTACAGGGATAATATGAACGGACTGGAAGTACTGCCCACCTATGTACATGGAATATAAGGCTACTATAATTACTGCCCACATTGTACAGAGGGAATATAATACATAATACTGCCCCTATGTACAGGAATATAACTACTAAATACTGCACCCTAGTACAAGAATAACTAAGTAATACTGCCCGCCATGTACAGGACATTATAACTACTAGTTAATGCCCAATATGTACAAAGAATATAATACACCATAATACTGCCCCCTATGATACACGAATATAACTACTACTATAATGATGCACCCAATGTACAGGAAAACTGAATATAATACGTACCTAGTCCAGGATTATAACTGTTATAATACGCCCCCTTTGTACAAGTATTAACTACTATACTTACTGCCGACTATGATAACAGGGAGATATATAGCTACTATTAATACTGTCCCTATGTACTGGAAGTAAACTACTATAATATGCCCCCGATGTACGCAGCACATTATAAGCTGGTTGTATAATTACTGTCCAGTACGGAATAAAGGGTCTACTATAATACTGAGCCCTATGTACAGGAAAAACACTATCAATACTGCCCCCTATGTACAAGATATAACTACTATAATACGGCCCCATATGTACAAGAATATAAACTACTATAATACTGTCCCCTCCCCCCGTTTTGCGTTCCTCCATTTGCATGCTCCCAGTTGTAGGACCCCCCTCCTGCCACAATTCTAGGCCCCCCTACCTTCCTGGCTCCAGCTTATGCCCCTTACTCATGCCCCAGTTCTAGTTGAGTTCCCTTCATGCCCCCAGTTTTGGTGTCGTCCCCCGCCCTGCGTCACCTCAGTTTTGTCCCTTCTCCTGCCCCCAGTTCTATTGCTTCCCCTCCTGCCCATTTTGTGTCCCTTGCTCCCCCATTTTGCCCTTCTCCTGCCACCCAGTCTAGTGCTTCCCTCCTGCCCCATTTTGGGTGTCCCCCCCTCCTGTCTCCAGTCCTCTTGCCCCCGATCATCTTCCCTCCTGCCCCAGTTTGTGGTGCCCCCCCCTTCCCGTTTCCCTACTCTCCCCAAGCGTAGCCCCTCCTGCCAGTTTTGCCCCTTCTCCAGTCCCCTGTCCCTTCTAGTGTTCCTCCTCCTCCTGCTGACGTGTCAGGTTCGTACTCATGTGAGCAGAGCAGATCTGTTCCGACGTGAGTCTGTATAGAGGAGGAGCCGAGGGCCATTGATGATACATGTCACACAGGTCCTCAGCTTCCCCCCTGTAGTCACGTAGTAGTAAGGGTCCTCAAGGCAGATGAGATTCACATGTTACTACCCTTTGGTTTGTCCGCAAATTGGGCAAAAACGTATAATAGGATCGCGACCCATTGCTTTGTCGTTCGACCCCTCTGGGTCGCGACCACAGTTGGAAACGCTGATTTAAATATAGTTGATTCAGAAGGTTGTGAACTGGCAATTCAAATGAAAGTCAGTGAAGTCATGAAGTTAAACGCAACAAATTACAAACATGCAAACAATAAGAAGGTCATTTGAAGCTTGTAACAGCCTTTGGTAGATGAAGTTAAATCATAAGAGTGGCCATTGCTCCCATGCTAGTTCTAAGATATCCAAGAGTCATGCATAGAAAAGAAAGAAGCGATAGTGCAAAGATATTTGTATACCTAGGCCGGTGGCCAAGGCAAGGGGCATCCTCTGCACCTAGAGGAGAGGGACAAGGTTCTACAGTCACCATAGTCACAAAGGTTCTTTACTGTAGAGCAATGAGAACCTCTGGACCTCTGCTGCGAACGAATTTGTATGGTGGTTACCCTCTACATGTTCAAAGAAGAGTTATTTTTAGACAAAAACATTCACAGGTTATGGGAAAAAAAAAAAATGTAAATTTATAGGTTTGGACTGACGAGCTGCCCTCTGCAAGTGATGGATAGATAGATAGATAATGAGGTAGTTGGTAATAAATGTTAGACAGAATGATAAGATAGATCTTTGTAAACTTCAAATGAGGAAAGAAGAGAGGGTCATTAATGCTCATCCATCTGCAGATAACTGCTGCCTTTCTTTGCATCTGGATGTCAAGAGCTAGAGCTAGAGGAAGCTCGCACACATGTAAGTGCCATAGTGCTATGTGTTAGGAGACAGCTAGATTAAGCTGCTTTGCCTGGGTGCTGACAGTAAGTCCAGGATATCAACTACTTACCCAATTTTTACATTTTAAAAGGTATGTAATGGATTAAAAGTTGTTATACATTACAAAAAATATATGGTGTAAACATTTTATGAACTCAACAACAATTAAAGAAAACAAATATTCTGAGTATATTTAAAGTTTTGATTACTTGCGGTTAAAGGTGTTGTTCTGCTTGTTTAAAAAGAATGTTCTTTTGTTTTTCATTGGAGGGGTTTTTTTGTGTGTTAGGTAACCCACAAAACACATTAATCAACTGCAACTATAATTTATAACAATTAGTGTGTATTTATGTAAGGGGCCACAGGATATTAACAATTACAAAATCATAATAAGATTTTCTCCATTTTGAAGGTCACTATAAAAATTTATGAAGCTGTGGATTCTTTTTCTCAACCTTGCTGGTCCTCACATTAGTGTTTTTTTTTCTTCTTGGTGTTTCAACTAGTGAATTGGGGGGGATATAGTAAATGCTCATTAAATAATACCCCTAATTAATTTTACTTATTCCCATCAACACTTATATCCTACAAACAGAATCAATTGCGCATGAAGGGAAGTCAAGCACAGAAGAAAGTCTGATTTGAAAAAAGAGTCCTTTAACTATTGTTGTTGTGATCTTAAAACTAAAGTTGTCCATAAAAAGAAGCCATCATGAGAATTGTTAATCTATATTAATAGTTTGAACTATGATTAGTTGCCATATGCTTAAAAATGTACAACTGCATTTTTTAACTAATTCAAAAGTAATACTACTGATTACTTTCATGTTAATTCACACTTCTTAGGTGAGAGGTAACAATT
Organism: Engystomops pustulosus; assembly: GCA_019512145.1. NCBI lineage: Eukaryota > Metazoa > Chordata > Amphibia > Anura > Leptodactylidae > Engystomops > Engystomops pustulosus. The sequence continues at coordinate 50,555 of WNYA01000607.1, forward strand.
AACTTCACAATAAGCTTCCCAGCACATTATAATGTTTGAAATTTTTTTGCTAAAGGGGGCTTTCATTCTTAAAAGCTTTGTTGTGACTTTAACATCCTATGTATCATACGCATCTCCCACCTTCTGACTCTGCACTCATCAACTATATACCTTTGGGTCTCTCCGAGATTCTTCTGATTCATAATCACCAGGATGGACAAATCATACATTGTCTTGTCGTGGACTCTCACTCAGTATCTAATGTTAATAGTACTTATTTTCTAATTCAAGGATGATAACCTTCTCTCCTTTAACGTCATAGTTCCCCTCGCCCCACTTGTTAGCACGCCTTCTCAACCCCATTACTATGGTCGTTGCTCTTTTTTATTTGAAGTTTGATCCGATGTGGACTGGTTGTTTGAACATTATACTTCATATATGAAACCTAGTGGCCTTATTTTTCATCCCCCTCTACCTCGCTATTGCCTCCCTTCCCTGATTGCCCATGTTGTTTGGAACCGTCTCGTTGGGAATACTTGAAAGATTTGCCAATAAAACATAATTAGAAATCATCTGGGCATGACATGTAATTATTTACTGCCTACAGCGTATAATACTTTAAACGTGGATGTATTAATGAAAAATGAATGAAGACATAATGTCTCACAAAGGTAGCATTGTTATGTTTCCCTTAGAAACAAATTGTTGTCCTTTTCACTGCTTGTCCTTTATTTTATTTGCTAAGGACGCAACAACATGGTTACGTTAATCGGATATGGTACTTACAATGTCATTTTTAATTAATACAATGCTATTGAGAGTAATGTAATACAGTGGATGGTGCACCTTGGATTAACAAATAAAACTCAAACCTCACTGAGAGTCACAAAGCTTTGCCGTGCATTTTTCTCACCATTCGTTCATTTAATTTGATATCTTCCATTAAGACCATTAAAAATTGTGAATGAATTGTTAAAGTTGTTGCTCTATTAATGTCACCATTAGATAAGTGACACTCATGGGAGGGGGGAATGTGGGGCTACACAAGCAATATATAGGACTTCTACAACATGTAAATCAGTGAACTGACTCCTTCCAGTGTTCAAGGTCCTGAGCATCACAGCAGCTTCCCTGGTCCTGATCCTCCTCATCCTGTTACTAACAATATGCAGCGTCTGCTATCAAAAGCATCACAGGTAAGAGACGCCCCACCCAGGAGAGCAACACAACACTATAATACTGCCCCCTATGTACATGTATATAACTACTATAATACTGCCCCCTATGTACAAGAATATAACTACTATAATACTGCCCCTATGTACAGAAATATAACTACTATAATACTGCCCCCTATGTACAGAAATATAACTACTATAATACTGCTCCCTATGTACAAGAATAGAACTACTATAATACTGCTCCCTATGTACAAGAATATAACTACTATAATACTGCCCCCTATGTACAAGAATATAACTACTATAATACTGCCCCCTATGTACAAGAATATAACTACTATAATACTGCCCCCTATGTACAAGAATGTAACTACTATATTACTGCCCCTATGTACAAGAATATAACTACTATAATACTGCCCCCTATTCCTGTAAGGATGAGATGGAAACTCACGGCAGGCAAGCCAAGGGGCCAGGGGAGCTGGCACAGGACCCAGGGGGAGGAAACAGAGAGGGTCCTTGGAGGCGAGTGGTGGCTTGGAGTTTCTGGGGAAGTTGAAACCCGGGTAGGGCACCAAGAGGTGTCGGGAACGCTTGAGACAGGAAACACTGAGGCGTCTGGAAACTGGTGGAGGAACACAGGAAACACGGAGGCATCTGGAAACGTGGAGAAACAGGAGAGGTCTGAAAAGCTGATGGGCTTCATCTGCTAGCAGGAACCACTGTGGGAAGCGAGGTGTGGGAAACCTTGGAAGTTCATAAAGAATGCTGTAAACAATGCTGAAGATCCGACGGGGAGTGAAGGGAGTTGCCGGATTATAAGGGACGAGGGGATGTAGCGAGAACAATCTGGAGGACGCTGACCCCTAAGTCGGACAGAGCGGGCGGTGCGCCCTAGCAGTGTGGGTGCGCGGCCTAGTCAGAGAAGCCAGCATGGCTTGGACAGGACTGAGGCAGATCAGGAGCCAGGAGAGGTAAATCCGGGCTGAGGGACGGGGACGGTCCGTGATCCATATAGTGTGCGGCGGATGTAGCACGTACACGATAGATAGATATATAGAGATGAGTGGACCCTTTCAGTATTAATTTGTCAAGTCAGCCAAAACCCACCCCGAATAGGTTTTGGATACTTGTTTTACGACAGGCGCTTGAGCGGGAAAGCCAGGCCTAAATCAGGACTTCTTCAGGTCAATCATCCCAAATACTAGATCTAAAACAATGTGCCATTTTATCAAATTATTGATAAATTATTTATCAAAAAGTTGAGTCTTTACAGTCCTGTGATTACAGCAGCCTCTATACTTGAATAATATTGTGTGAGTGTGTACCAAGAGAAGGGAAGGAAGGGGGGGTGAAATGCAAAAAAAGCAAACATAATATTACAAAACTTGTTATAGCACTTAAGGAAATTAAATTATGCACCATAAAAGATAGACATAACAATTGTACTATCTGTGCCGCGATGTGTTTCTGTGCTTCCTCTGTCTGTATGTGCAGAAAGTGTTATTTCCGGATTTGGGATCTTTGACCATTTTATGATTTTTCAGACCAATCTTGCTTTCAATATTATACTATATTGTCCTCTATTCGGGCCACACACTTGAAAACTATTTCTCTGTTTATATTGTCTAGGCTTTATTCCTGCGTTGCACTTGATGAAGAGAGGTAATGTCAAACCGTTGTATCGACACTTAGGGTAGCAGGGTAATTGGGAAGGGAAGCTGATGAGGGGATTAGTCTTAGGGCTTGTCTTGGCTGTACCTCTAGTCCATCGAGATTTGTAATGGCTGTATAGGGAACAAAGAGATGAAAGATTTTCACATATACCGTTTCTATACCTAAGGTTGCCCTGAGGCCAGAATTCAAATGAACTTTCTAAAACATTGTCATTTATTATGGTGTCAAGCTATTTAGACCTTTTGCAAACTCACCAATCTATCTCGAGCTTTTCTATATTTCTATATATGTATATGAAAAAAACATAAAAATTACTCTGTTGTTATGGTGAAACAATTATCTTCAATACATAAATATCATCTCTTTAGGCTTCATGCTTTGGTACACTCTTGTCAATCTGTTTATTCATCAGCAGATGTAGCTACTCTGTTCGTCTATTCTTTGATGTGGATGTTGTCAATATATAACAATATGATCTGAAGGAACATAAAACACAGCGGTCAATATGAAAACTATTCAAACATACAATGTATGCTGGCTGCGAACATATTTAGTAATACAAGATGTAATGCTGAATGTTTTGAAAAAGAAAGTAAATCTCAATTTGATTCTTTAAGTCTCTTTACTCTGTAGAGAAATGAGTTAATGTCTATTTGTATTTAACATATGTATTCACAGATTTTAGCAGATTGACAATGCAGATAATGAGAAAATTACACATTTCAAATTTGAGATTTGTTAAGTTTGATTCAAAATTAACAGATTTGTTACGAGATCTAAAGATAAATTCACCAGGGTAACATTAAAGTTTGTGGACCTTATTACCGGTCCCGTGTATCCTGATCCTGACGCGAGATGAACTCTGCCGCCAATCAGAAGTCGTGCACCGATTTCCTGCAGTGTCGCTTCCCTGGTGCATGTAAGTGCTTGGCTTGCGACACCAAATTTTAAATGTTAACATCCGAGCGTAGTTCGAATCGTGGATCGTCCGGACGGCCCGCCCTCAATTCGGTGAAAGCCGTGGGATTGCAAAACATCGATCGCGTGCGCACAATTCCGGCACGATGCCCGAAAAAGTCGGGGAACCGGCGAAAATGCGTCCGCGGGACCCCTTAGTAAATAAAGCCCCAAATGTTAAGATTTACCAGGAAAAGACTATGAATTTGAGCTTAAAACAGGTTGGTAGATTGTGAGCCCCATGGGGACAAGGACTGATTGGCAAGCTCTGTGTAGTATGCAAACCTGTGTGCACTATATAAGTAAAGGAATCATTAAGGGATGATTTGAATTTTAATTTATTATTTTACTTATATATCTATATTTTTACATTTTTTTAAATCAATTTTTTAAAATATTATTTCACGTCCTTGAGTACTCTCTAGCAGGTCCAGATAGCTCATACAATATACATAAAAGATAACTTCTTTGCAGTTATATATTCAACACACTGCGATCTGGATAGTCTGCCTTGTGATAGACATTACAGATCAGGTGGATGGTGAGAGCTTGGAGTTTTACTGTTCCCTCCTGTTATGAACATTATTCATGCATGAGCAATGACGCTCTGTAGGTTCTGTGGACCACTCTGACAACCACCGTTGAGATGAGCAGTTAGCATGGTTCACTGTCACAATCATGGACAGGATTGTAGGTGTCGCTGGATAAAACAGTCTGAAACCTGCCTGTATGTAGAGGGGCATCCCATGAGTAGCTTGCCACATACAGTGCTTACGTAACACAACATATTTTAGTCTCATTTCGGTAAGGACCCTGTAATCTATTATAGTGGTTCTAGTTTAGAACCCACCACAAAATTATAAAAAGAAATGCAACCTCCTGCATCCTGACACTGTTTATATATTATTCCCTAGGAAATACTTACGCCAAGGTCGGAACGCTTCGCATAGTACAGATAATAAAACATCTTCCCCGAAAGTGATAATTAAATTGGATTGGAAACACAAAGCCTTTAGATTACTGGAAAATCTAAGGAACAAAAGGTTAATTATCACACACACACAGGAAAATATAAACCCTGGAAATACCGAAAACATGTTACAGAGCAGCAGCAAGGATGAGGGAGGACATTGTAATTTCACCGAACAAGCTGAGGAGGATGAAAAAAGAAACATTTAGCTACTTCTCTCTGTACATTTTAACCCTTCATTATATTCCTGCTTCTTATGTTTCTGTATAATGTATAATATCTCCACCAGTCACTGAGGGAAGCTGTTCTGCATTGGTATCTTGAGCAGATGTTAAAATTGGCAGCTTGCCTGCAGCAAAAATGAAAACATTCGCGTGGGAAAAAAAGTGATGTGGAAAAAGGTAGGAGGTTAGCAAGAAGAACAGGTTATTATCATTAAAGTTAAAGAAGCTTTGCTATTTTCCTTAAGCTCCAAACTACACTAAACATTTTAGAGGTTGAGCCAAACACAAGATTCCTGGCCAACGTACACATTTTCCTGGGCTTTTGATTTCAGTTTTTAGTTCAATTGTGGTTTATGTTCGTTTTTGCTACTTGTCAAGGCTTGTTCAAATCTGTGAGGAGGAACGTCTTCTAGAAACTTCTCAAAAAAGGAAATAGCAATATTGAATAGTTCAGGTGGAGGGCAAGAAGGTTTCTAGATGTTCTAAAAAATTCAGTTGCACTAAAATAGGATTTTGTTGATCTTCGCGTTATGTAATTTCTAAGATGATGAGTAATTAACTTGACTTTAATTTCTGTAACTTGCCACCATAATTTAATGTCGACTAATTTTATGACAGGAAAAAAATGTAAGAAAGTTGGAGTGGGAACATTCATATTTTTTGTCAAACGGGTCAAACACATATACAAAGTAATGGGGCAGATTTACTTACCTTTAGCGATTCCCGTTGGTGCGTGTCCTACGAGGATTTGGGTCCGGCGCAATTCACTAAGATCATGCGTCCGAGTCGCTGATCTGCCGCTTCGCCCCAGGTCCGCGGAGTTCACCTGCTTTTCTGGTGCATGTGAGTGTTTGATCTTGGGACAAATTGTCGTGTTGTCAACGGCCACGCCCCCCCATTTCTCGCATGCAAGCCGATTGCACCACAATGCGATTGCGTGCGCCCAAAGCCCGGGGCAATTAATGGCAAAAGAGAAAATTCGAGAAACCGGGGAAAGTGCGGCGTTCGGGACCCTTAGTAAATGAGCCCCAATATGTAATGTTCAACCCAAAGAACACAAAATAAGCTTCAAAGTTCCATTGAAAACATCCCATTTGGAGGTGCCCCTGGGACAAGACCATTATATTGTGTCTATCCATCTCTCCCACACGCAAATCTTCAGGCTCGGGCAGCATGGGCAGATGCAGTGTTCTGCCTGCTGATGTCAAATAAGCGTCGGATATCGCATGAATTGGGCAGTCGAAGGGCTTACTGAGGCCAGAAAGAGCACACCGGTGGTGAGCCACAGAGGGTGAGTACTACATTATTTTTGTAGGGGCCCCTGTTCTGGGACATTTTTTTAAGTTAGGGGCTTGCTCTGGGCATTTTATTAATTGAGGGCTATGCTTGGACATTTTATTCACTGAGGGGCTATGCTCTGGACATTTTACTTAATGTTGAGGGGCTCTGTTCTAGGATCATTTTATTAAGGGTGGTTCTCTGCAGGAATTTTATTAATCGGGTGCTCTACCATGATTTTTATTATGCGGTAGACATGTCAGTGGACATTTTATTAATGGGAGAGAGGTACTATGATCAATGGACATTTTATTAATGGGGTTACTGCTGGACATTTGTAGAATGGGGGGGCTCCTGAGAAAATTAATATGGAGGGGGCTGCTGTGGCCATTCATTAAAGGGGGGAATACTTGGACATTGCATTGAATGAGGAGACAACTGAACATTTATTGAGAGTAGCAACTGCATTTCTCACCCTAGGCTTATACTTGAGTCAGTATGTTCCATTTTGTGGTAAATTAGCAACTAGGCTTATACTCCAAGTATATATGGTATGTTTTTGAGGTTTTAAAAAGTATTCAAGCCTTTCAAATTTGGTGCTAAGAAGCATGATGACCAAACTGAAAAACCAGTCCAGGGGTATTTTCAGGGAATCATCTGGTTTTCATCCTTTGACCTTGACGGTGTCACTGACAGCTAACTCTCAAAGAATCCTGATTCTGGGCAATGGTTCGGCGAAGTCAGGATGCTGATGGCCAGCATTGGGGTAGGCAGATAATCACGATGCTGTACACCGGTAGGCAAATCAAAGATGTTATTGATAAAATTAGCAAGAACCTAGTCAAATATTATTAATTTAACACTCTGCAGGTAACTTAGTAGCATAGGATCACAACGTTCAAGAAGGGCCTTATAACCAGTATTAGACAGGACACCATTGTAGCAATGGCCCTTTCAATACTAAATGTGGATATACAGGCTCTAACCCTACAAGGAATCTGTGCCACAAAAAATTGCATAGGAAGGGAGAACAGAATGAGGGAAGTAAAGTAACACAGGGCATTTGGTGTGCCCTGGCATCACAACAGGTAGGCCAAATTAAAGAGTAACTGTAAAGTTATAATGATTTTACCAAATATTATATAGTGATTCCCCCTTTGAAAAAAAAATCGAATGATGCCCCATAGTGCTGCACAGTGCACATACGGACGTATATGGTACAGCGCGGCGTATCATGAGAGCAGGGGACATTTACAGAATTGACATGATGTATATATGGTGACCAGCCTGGCAGCTTCCATCACATGGAGGAGCAGGGGATATGTACAGTACATACAGGATGTATATGGTGACAGCCTGGCAGCTTCCATCACATGGAGGAGCAGGGGAAATTTACAGCACATACATGATGTATATGGTGACCAGCCTGGCAGCTTCCATCACATGGAGGAGCAGGGGAAATCTACAGCACATATAGGATGTATATGGTGACAGCCTGGCAGCTTCCATCACATGGAGGAGCAGGGGACATGTACAGCACATATAGTATGTATATGGTTACAGCCTGGCAGGTTCCATCACATGGAGGAGCAGGAAACATGTAATAAGTGGAAGACAAGGTGGGGGGGGGAGCAGCCTGAGGTGCAGATAGAGACAGAGAAATTTCTGTAGAATCACAGACTGGGATAAAGGGACTGATAGGGAACAGGGGAGATCTTGTATCTCACTATTCTGTGCAGGAGACACAGAGAGCTCTGTCATATGACCTCCTTCCCTGTGAGCAGGGAGCAGCAGTTCCTCCCCTCTCTAAAATCCATAGAATTTATAGATTTGTTTAAACTACAGACTACAGAGCTTGTCGGCACAAGGAAAGGAAGCATCCATTGCAGCTCTGAGATAATCTGAGGGGGATAGCAAAGAAACTGCTGAATTCAGGTAACAAAGATAATAGGCAAAGTTGTTCTATATCCCAAGAGCTATTGATTTGTGGAAAACAAAAAAAAACCTTTACAGTTACTCTTCAAGCTTTTCACTTTAAAGCAGTGGTTCTCAACCTTTCTAATGCTGTGACCCCGCAATACAGTTCCTTATGTTGCGGTGACCCCAAACCATGTACAACGACTATAATACTGCCCCATATGTACAAGACTATAACGACTATAATACTGCCCCATATGTACAAGAATATAACTACTATAATACTACTCCCTATGTACAAGAATATAACTACTATAATACTGCCCCATATGTACAAGACTATAATGACTATAATACTGCCCCCTATGTACAAGAATATAACTACTATAATACTGCTCCCTATGTACAAGACTATAACGACTATAATACTGCCCCATATGTACAAGAATATAACTACTATAATACTGCCCCCTATGTACAAAAATATAACTACTATAATCTTGCCCCCTATGTACAGGAATATAACTACTATAATACTGCCCCATATGTACAAGACTATAACGACTATAATACTGCCCCCTATGTACAAGAATATAACTACTATAATACTGCCCCTATGTAAAAGACTATAATGACTATAATACTGCCCCATATGTACAGGAATATAACTAATATAATACTGCCCCCTTGCTGGGAGGTTGTGTTAGAGCTGAGCTCCTGACTCTCCTGATGTCTGGAGCGAGCCCAGGGCGGGGCCACCCTGGGTGGGGAGATTCCCCAAGCAAGGCCCAGGCTTCCAGGCCTACACCGGGAGAAAACTCCCATACAATTTCTACAAGGGATGGAAATCCCAGAGTCATTTGTAAGGAAGAAAGTCAACAGAATATGGTTGTTGTAAAGAAGACACAAGAAAAAAAAGTGAGTGAAGCAATGATGGAAGTGAGTCCCAGGCCCGGCCAGCATGGAGCAGCACAGGTGGTGAGTGCAGGACGAGCAGCAGGTGCACAGCCCCCCACTCCTGCACCCAGACAGAGAAGAACGTCCCTGGAGAGACAAACCCTGCAAGAGAACTTACTGCAGAAGGATGTGGTGTCCAGCATGGCCTGCACAGGCCGCACAAGATCTACAGCTAAGCCGCAGAGTGTCCCTGCACAGTGTGAACAGGCCTCAAGCTCTGCCACTGCAGGCAGAAAGACTGGAGCAGCAAAGGAGACAGGTGCTCCAAAACCACCTGGAGCAGCACCCCGACCAGCACAGCAGGGGAAGGAGACCGTGCGAGCGCCTGAGCTGAGGCTAGCTGAGGAGATCCCAGGACTGGTAAGGAGGATGGGGGAGCTTAGCCACCATAAGGAAATGCTGCAAATGCAGATTGACTGTCTGTATAAACTGAAAACTGCACATCCAGAGAGTAACAGACTGTATGATACCAAGCTGCACTCACTGAGCATAGAGCTGGCACAGGTGGTGAGGGACATGGACTGTGTTCTGGAGAAGATGGGACCCCTGGCTGAGACATATCAGAATAGTGAGCGCTTCTCACAGCAGAAGCTGAGCTGTGACCCTACACCCAAGATCCCAGATGCGCCCCGTGTTACAACACCTGTACTCAAACCTGCTAGTTTCTCCTTCCAAAAGGGACAGTCTGCAGCAGTCACTGAGAAGGACCATGAGGATGTGGTACAACAAGTCCCAGCAGTGACTGTGCAGCAGCAAGACAAAGCATTTTCCTCTGTGTGTCAGACTGATGCACTGTCCCAGGAGATCTGTGCTGCTGTGACCGAAACTGGGGACACTGGGGGACATTCTGATGAACCTGATGGGTTGGGGGATGGAGGGGACCCTCAGTCTGTCTGGGATGTACAACAATCTGATAATAGCATAGAGGTGAATGGGGCGCCTGGGGTTGTACAGGATGATGTATGTGATTTCCCCCCTCTAACATCAAGCCCCCCAAATAAGTCAGATCCCCCTAGATCAGACCCTCCCCCTAATAGCCAGAGTGAACCCCGTAAAGAGCCTCCCAGAAATGCCTGGAGCCGCGGCGCTCCCTCCTTCACCTCCGGCGCACAGTACTCAGGGCAGGCGTTTAAGAGGAGGAATGTGGTGCGCTTTAAGAACAGAGGCGCTAAGGAAGATCTCCCAGATAGGAGGTTTGTGGTGCGGGATCTCCTATACCGCCAGATGGGGTTCACGCCGGATGACATCCTGGCAGTCATCAACCTTCCAGACAGACAGGGCTATGATGTCAGCTTAAAGCTTCTGTCTAGTCTGGACAGGTTATGGGATAAATTCCCCCGGTTCAGGGACACTGACGGCTGGAGTAAATTTACATTTGTCCCCATTTCCAGGCCAGGTACCGTAGTGGTAAATATCATCTTCTGGAACGAGTCTGTTCCCCCTCAGGATATTCTGGTGTGGCTCAGGCGCCATTGTGACCTAGTGTCTGACCTCACCAAGAATAGAGACGCCGACGGTATCTGGACTGGTGGGTGGAAGGTGCTGGTAAAGTTACGCCAGTATAATAACATCACCCTGCACCTCCCCAACAGCTTCTTCATAGGGAGAGAGAAAGGCGTCTGCTTCTATCCCGGGCAACCAAGAAAGTGTTTTAGATGCGGTAAGATCGGTCACGTGGCCAAAGTATGCACAGTGATAAAGTGTAACCTGTGCGGGGAGGTCGGCCATCTCAGTGCCACCTGTGAGATGGTCAGATGCAACCTCTGTGGAGAGATGGGCCACCCACACAAGGATTGCCCGGAGGCCTGGCATAACATCGCTAAGGACTTCTCTGATGATGAGATGGTGAATGAGGCAGACGCCTTAAAGGAGGAGGCCTTGGTGTCAGGGCAAATTCTCACAAGGCGGGAGGTACAGCAGGGGTCAGGTGATACTGCGCCAGAACCTCAGAGAGCAGCCCACACTCAGGAGAATATGGAGGTTGTCACTCAGGACCAGCCTCAGGCAGCAGCCTCAATAACAATTACTACCGAATATGAGGAGGCCAAATAGAACAAAAGAAAGAAAAAATACAAATCCTCACGTAAGCCTGAGACAGAGTATGGTGCAGGGTCTAAGACCATGAAAAAAGCCAGTGGTGATGCTGGGGTCATGGTCCTTTCCAATAGATTTGATGTCTTATCAGAGTCAGATGGAGATTTTGAGCGTGAGTTAGAATGCATTGATAATGAGTGTGACGGGGATTATTAAACTAAATACAAAATGCCACCTTGATGGGAGGTTGTGGGGCAGAGTCCTGGTATCCTGATGCCTGGAGCAGCCAGGGGCGGGGGCCACCCTGGGTGGGGAACTCCCCAAGCAAGGCCCAGGATTCCAGGCCTACACGGGAGAAATCTCCCTCACTAATTCTGAGGGGATGTAAATCACAGCAGATCCGCCAGCCAGAAGCAAGAGCCAGTTTGTGAGTGACGTTAATGTTATGAAGAAAAGAAGAAAAGAAAAGAGGTGAAAGTGAAGGCAATCCAGCCCGTACAGGAGGAGCACAGTCATAAGAAGCGCTGGTAACAGGTCAGGCAGCACGGTGCACAGGCCCCCACTCTCTGCACCAAGTACAGCGGAGAAGATCTCTGGAGAGGACCAGACCCTGCAAGAGAACATGCAGCAGAGGAGGTGTGTCCAGCATGGCGCTAACAGGCCGCACAGGATCAGCAGCAAAGGCCGCTAGTGGTCTTGCACAGGTGATCCAGCCTCAGTCTCAGCCGGCATACAGCAGCAAACCTGAGAAGCCCAAGCGAGGAGATGGTACACCCAGGCAGCTGGAGGACTACAGGCGACCAGAACGGCAGCTGAAGGGAGCACACGTGCACATGAGCTGCAGCTGGCGGAGGGATGATCCGGCACTGGGAAGGAGGATGGGGGAGCAGAAGCAAAACTAAGACAGATTGCTGCCCAGACAGATAGACGTATGTACGCTGAGGATCATATGTACTCCCCCTGGCACAGCTGAGAGAAGGCCCGTATAATGATGCTGCAGGGCTAAGTAGCGACGTACAGGAGGTTTAAACCGCCTTTTGCCTACGACCACGTTAGGGGTGAGTGAGGGACATCGGACTGTGTCTGGAGAGGATGGACCCCATGGCGGTCCCTATAAGAACAGGGAGCCGCTTTGCCCAGCAGAAGCCGATGTACCCCTGGACCCCCGGGGCCCCTGCAGGCGACGAGAAGGAAATTGATTGCAACCTCGACAAAGTGTCAACCCAAGTATTGAAACTGCAAGTTGCTCATTTAGAAGGGGACAGACACAAGAGCAGCCGCAGATCCCGCAAGCAGGCCTGAAGATAAAAAATGCTGTAGACCACAGGTCCCAGCAGAGGGACTGTGCAGCAAGACAGTGGACTTCCATCCCATGCATCATGGTGATGCGGGAGTTTGACCCAGAATTGTGCTGTAGTGACAGAGACTGGGGACATTGCTTGTCGGATGGATCATTGGGCTGAAGGGGTTGGGGGATGGAGGGGACCTCAGTATATCTGGGAGGTGCAGCCCGGGCGGTGGGGGGGAGGGGGTTGCTACAGGTGATGGTGTGACTCCCCCCCTTAAAATCGAGCCCCCACGAGAGTCAGGTCACCTCTCTACTCAGGAACCCGCCAATACCCAGAGTGAGTACCGTCAAGGAGCATCCTAAAAACGCCTGGAGCGCGAGCGCTCCCTCCTTCACCTTGGCGCACACTACTCGGGGGCAGGCGTTAAAGGACGGAATGAGTGCGCTTTTAAGATCAGATGGCGCAAGGAAGATCTACAGGATTAGGAGGTTGTGGTCCTGGGATCTGCCTGTGCGGCCAAATGGGGTTCTACCCAGATGAAATATGGCGTGGTCATAAACCTTCAGACAGACAGGGCGTAATGAGTCAGCTCAAGCTATGTCTAGGTCTGGATATGGTATGGGATAAAATCCCCGTTTAGGGGACACAGATGGATGGTTGTAAATTCACGTTATGCACCTATAGGCCAGGTACCGTAGTGGTGAATATAATCTTTGGGAAAGGTCGGTTCTCTCCCCAGGATTATAGTGTGGGCTCAGGCCGCCATTGTGATAGGTCTGAATTCACATAAGAAGAGAGAAGACGACAGGATTATGAATGGAGGGTGGAAGGTTATATTAAGATGAGACAGTACCCCTAGTACAATAACACACCCTACACTCCCAAACTACTTCTTCATCGTAGAGAGAAAGCGTCTGTTCTACAGGGCAGCCACGGGAAGGATAGATGTGGTAAGATCGGGCATGTGGCTAAATAGTACAGTGGGTAAAACGTACTGTGAGGGAGGTCGGCCCATTCAGTGCCAGCTGTGAGAGGTCAAGTGTTAATTATGTGGGAGACGGGCACCCACCAAAATGGACTGGCCGGAGCATGGCATAACATGCTTAGAGATTCCTCAGAGTGAGTAGTCCAGAGGCAGGAAGCACTTAGAGGGGAGGCCATGATGTAGGACAAATTCGGATAGGGGGTCGTGACGAAGGGAAGTACACAGGGATCGGTTAATAAAAGCTCAAGAAACCTCAGCGGTAGGGAGCAATCAGTGGACGATCTTGTTTCCATTCTCCTAGTCCTTCCCCTCCTATCTTCTTCCCTTTTCCTCCTCCTCCATACTTCCCCTACATTGATATCCCTCCTTGTTCCCCTTCGTTTTTTTTCTCCTTGGGTGTCTTTTTTTGTCTTCATTTCCCCTTTCTTTACTTCTCGCACCTCTTTTTGCTCTGTTATTTTTCCTCCCTCTTCTTTTACTAGTTTTTAGCCCCTCGTTTTCTCCCTTCCTCAGTTTCGACTGCCACGGAGTATGGAGGTTGTCATCCCAGGAGCAGCCTTCAGGCAGCCACATACTGTAGCACCTGGGATTAGAAGAGGTAAAGAAGAAAAAAAAAGAAAGAAAAAGTAAATCCTCCGTAAGTGAGGAGTACGGTGCGGAACCTAGACAGGAGGAAGTCGTGGTGATTACTGGGGTCATGGTCCGCAACCGGTTTGATGCTCGTCAGAGTCAGATCGGGATATGAGAGAGAGATGGAAAGTATTGACTCGAGTGTGAGGTGGAATAGGGGACCCCCCAACTAAAAAGAAGCCCCCTCCCTGAAGATACCGCGTGTCGAGTCAGACATGGAGGAAGGTGGTAGGGGGACAGGGGGAGGATGATAGACACATGCTGATGGGGGTCACTGCTCTGCTCTTTTTTAATCGTGTAATGGCGGCGGTCTATCTAAAAGTTGCTTCCAGCAACGTTCAACAGCATTTAAGTGAAGAAGGAACCAGAACGCGTGTATGAACCAAATGAGATATCGGAGCGGGATGCATATTCCTGCAGGAGAACCTCTGAACCACTGGCATCTCGTGAGGCGGAGGGTGAGTGCCGCAGTCTGTTCCTTCTTACTGGTTCACTGGCGGGAGCCGTACGGCGGGGTAGCACATACTGTGTACTACCACTAGACGAGACGTTTGCAAAGTTGACGGAGGTCGCTATGCGGAGGGTGCCTGGGCCAGATCAGGAGACCATCCTGGTAGGCGGTCGGATGATCAAAATATATGGCCACAGACCAGTGACAGAGAGATAAAAGTCCAGCATGTTCAATGAGGTGAGAGCAGTATTCTTTACCTCTTATCCATGTGATAATGGCGGTGATTCAGTTACCATGACATCAGGTGACAGGTCATCGGGCAGGGCAGTGGTCAGAGACTCCAAAGTCCTAAAGACGCATCCTATCAACAGGCCTGATCTATGTTGATGTATTAACCCTGGATTTGTAGGCGCAATAAGCACCCACTCCTGAGGAAGACACAGCAGGACGATATGGCTTTTGTGAGTCCCTCGCGAGGATGTAGTGGGATGCGCGAGGAGTGTCCCTATTCTGATCACATGGCGTTATTTTTTGTATGGGAGCCTCTAAGCCGATAGGAATTGGTCGGGGGTGTGGAGGTCAATTATAGCTCTGGATAGGATTATATTGTCAGAATGTATCCCACTCCCCTTTCAGGACAGTGCGGAGACAGGACTTCTATGAAACATACTGAGGTGGGGGAGAACGTCAGCGGAGGAGATCAGGTCCCTCTTGAAGAGATGTCAGGGAAGAAGGGAAGAGTAAACACAGCCAGTATCTAAGCTGCTGGAGAGAATGAGTCACTGTATTTGGCGGGGTGAGGGGGGGATCAAACAGAAATTGGACCGAAGAAGTCTGAATAAAAGCAGTATCCGGACACCGCTAAACGTTCCCTGGTAATAGAAAGAGATACTGAAAATGGGTGTTACGATCCGATGAAAATTGCGGAACGTTTGTGGGCCGGAGAAATCGATAAAGGCGCAAGACTCCAGGGGGTTTGCAGCGAATTGGGAGGGTATCTGGGGTGGTGAGATCCTACTATGATGTAGTATTTCAGAGGAGGCTTTGGATAAAGAGAAAATGGCTCACTTCTGGAGGCCCAACTCCAGGCCCTGACACTAAAGATTTGACTTGGTCTCCTTTGGACAAGAAGGCAATAACGAGGAGAGGAGGATAAAGAGGCCACTGATAAGGTTAAATTGAAGAATGGCACCAGGTGCCTGATGGAATAACATCGTGAATTCTATAAGACAATTTAGAGACTCTTGGCTCCATCCTTGGGATGTGTTACTAAATTGTTAGAAAATCAACCTGTGCCTCCAAACATGAGGAGTGTCCTCACCTTATTCTGATGTTACCAAAGGGAAAGAGCCTAGTTGACATCAAGAAATGGAGCCGATCGCCCGTTGAAGGTCGACCGGAAGATTTGCAAAGATGCTGTTTCTAGGTAGTCGTTTGTCACCGCACTGTTGGGAGCTCCAGACGGAAAGTAAAAGGAGGGAACCTCTCTGGAGCAGTCATCTCGAGGAAGAGAGGATGTTGATAGATTTTTTGTGTAAAGCTCTGAGGGTGTGGGAGATAGTTGTAGGTCTGGACCAGGCTTAAAGCCTTCGACGAGGGGACCGGTATCTATGGGCCACCTTGTCAACGACGGTGTAAGCGGCGACAATATAGATGGCTGAAAACTTTCTGTTTGACGAGAGGCGAAGGAGCTTTCTCTATCAATGGTTGGCAGGGGACACTTGTGAAGTAGAGCCGGGGGAACCAGGGTGCCCCTGAGTCCAGTGTATGTGTTTGCCATAGACTTGGTTTTGAGATCACTGCTGTGGTGCGCATTCGGGGGGGTTTCCGGTCCCCAAGGCTGCTTTTGAAGGTAGGCGCTCTGGGCATGATGGGACCCTCGTGGTGATACTCACCGAACTGAACATAGTGAGGTGGGTCTCGATGTTGTCGCAGCAATCAGAAGTTACTTCAGAGGCTAGGGTGGTATGGGTCAAACCTTGAAGAAGAGTCAGGCTTCTGGACCCTTGGATACTGATTGGCTTTGATCTGCCACCAATTTCGCCAAGGCCTCATCCCAATTAAGATTCTGGGGTGAAATTGGGAGGGAAGATAATGCCAAGCTTAAATTGAAGAGACGGGAACCGGAAAAGCAAAGGCTTCAGCGATGGAAGAATGGAGGTGACCTTAGAGAAAGGTACCTGATGAGACTTACCTGGTCCCTGTCCCTCTATTCTCTGTGTCTTTCTTTGCCAGAATCTTTCTACGCGCGGCTATTCAGCGTTCTCAGATCTTTGTGGGAGGAGGGGAAACGGCTGAAACCAGTAAAAGAGGGATTCACCTACATGCAGAGGAGAGGAGGGTGGACCTGGGATATGTTAAATCCAAGGGTTTCTTTGACTCAAGTTTTTGAAAGTTAATTTTGAAGCTTGGACTCAAACTAATGGTCTCCGGTGGGTTAAGTAGGTCAGGGAATCGGAGATGCCTTTGCAGCAGTATTGGGTGCGAGTCGGCAGTCTCAAGAGGGGCCCGATGGATCCTGGATTCCCACCCAGTACAGGAGTATTGGTTCAGGCATGAAAAAGTGGAGCTAGACAAAACAAATTGGAGAGTAAGAACAAGGAAGGGACTCTACCGTGTAGTAGGACCTTTATTCGTTACAAGGCCAGCTCTGAGGAGCACGCACAACGGCCCCACCTGCAGTGGGGAGAGTCTGAAGGGGGGTTCCTTAATGGGACCGAGGCTTCCAAGCCAAATCTTGAACAATCGCTGGTTGTCTCTTGCATGAAGCTTTTTGTTAGAGGAAATTTCAAAATTCGAGTCTTCATGATCGTTTGGCCCTTGGATGTAACCAAGAGGAGACCAGGGAGCACTTTACCCGAGTGCCCGGGAGGGGGCGCGGATATGGCAGGAGGTGTCCCGCAGGTGAGTATAACCAACCGTCTACAGTCCCTTAGATACCCTGAGACCTATATGGGTAACACCACATATAACGGACATTGACAGGGGGTACAGTACCCTCTATCACTCATAAGTATTATCACTGGCACAAAGGACCCGAGTCCATCCACCGCGAGACTTCCACCAGTGGCGCAGTCAAACCTCATCATGTCTGAGCTCAGGTGGATCAGATCCATAGAGATTGGAGCAAAAAGAGTGGAATAGAAATTTTGGAGGAACAAAGTCTATACTGATTTATATGTTATTTGTGTTATCTGAATTTGTTTCCCCTCTAAACCAGTGTATGGACATAAGTATTATAAATGGAATTATGGCTTTTTGTAAATTCTGCTAAGAATGTAAAAATGTATTTGTTTGTTTTACTATAAGAATTGCCCCCTATGTAACAAAGGAATTAAACCTGCTTATATGCCCCCTATGTACAAGAATAAGCCTATGTATACTGCCCTATGTACAAAGAATCTAACTACTATAATACTGTCCGTATTGGACCGGAAGATAACGACTATAATACTGCCCCCTATGTACCGGAAATTTAACTACTATATACTGCCCCCTATGTACAAGATATAACTACTATAATACTGCCCCCGAGTACAGGAATATAACCCTATAATATGCCTTGTGTACAAGAATAACTACATATAATACTGCCCCTATGTACAAGAATAACCTACATAATACTTCCCCCTAGTACAGGAAGATAACTACATATATACTGCCCCCTATGTACAAGAATATCACTACTATAATATTCCCCTATGACAGGAATTTAAACTACTAAATACTTCCACTAGTCACAGCGACTATAACTATATAATTTCCCCATAGGTACAAGAATATAACTACTATAATACTGCCCCCTATGTAAAGAATATAACTACGAGTAATACTGCCCCCTATGTACAAGAAACGTATAACTTCCTATAATATGCCCCCTATGTACAAGAATACAGACATACTAACTGCCCCTATGTACAAGAATAAATACTATAATACTGTCCCATATGACAGGAATATAACTACTATAATATGCCCATCTGTACCCCAAGAATATAATACTAAATCATGCCCCTATTTCCAAGGAATAAAACTCCTTACCTACTGCCTCCATATGTACAGGGAAAGATTATAACTACTAGTAATACTGCCCTTGTGTACAGAAATAACTTACTATAATACTGCCCCTATGTACAAGAATAAACTGACTCTAATACTGCCCCTATGTACATGGAATTAACTCTATATACTGCCCCATGTACATAGAATATAAAATACTATAATCTTCCCCCCATGTACAGGAAGAAACTTACATAATTATTTCCCCCTAGTCAGGAAAAATATAACTACAAATAATTCCCCCTAGTTACAGGAATATAAAATACTATAATATGCCCCTATCGTACAAGAATAAACTACTATAACATGCACCATGTAAAGAATTAACACCTATAATACTGCCCCCTAGTGGTACAAGAATATAACTCATATAATACGCTGCCCCCTAGTGACGTTCGCAGGAAGGCTTTCAAGAAATATACTACTATAATACTGCCCCCTAGTACAAGAATATAACTACTATAAATGCCCCGAGTACAAGAATATACTACAAATAATCTGCCCCCGATGTAAAAGAATATAACTACTATAATTATGCCCCTTATGTACAAGCTATAACTACTTTAATACATGCCCTATGTACAGAATATACTAATATAAACTGCCCACACTATGTACAAGAATATAACTACTATAATACTGACTACGATGGACAAGAATATAACTAATTATACTGCCCCAGTACAAAACTGTATCCATCTTCACTTCTTCTTTCTTCTTCTTGCTTGCTTTTTGTAACTTTCCCCTTCTTTTTTTTCCTTTCCTCTTTGTTCCTTCTTGCTTAGTTTTCTATACCAGAAATAAACTACTATAATACTACCCCCTCTGTACTAAGAATATAACTTTTACTATACTACTGCCCCCGACTCTAGTACAGGGAATATAACTTACTTATATACTGCTCCCCATGGACAAAAGCATATAACTAATATAATTCTCCCCCCTATGTCAAGAATACAAACTACTATAATACTGCCCCTATGTACAGAAATAAACTACGATAATACTGCCCCCTATGTACAAGAATACCAACGACTTAATAGCGCACCAGATGTACAAAGAATATAAATACATAATATTCCCCATATGTACAGGATATAAAATACTATAATACGTGCCATATTGTAGAGGAAAAACTACTATAATATTCCCCCCACTGTATACAAGTACTTACAATCATAAACTTTCCAATCGTTATTTGACTTGAGCACCATGCGGAGGTAGGTGGGGGTACCTATCCCACTTAAAAGCATGGTACAAGTTCCTGTTATAGGGCCTATGTTGATGTTGTTATTGACTTGGAATGATGTTTACAATGTATTCCTGTAATGTTAATAGTAACCACTAGATGATTCTGTAGCACCATAGACCTGTGAGGTTCCCCTGTGGCCGGAGGCGAGTCAGTGGCACTCCTTGTCATGCCCACCTGCTTTTCCTGTAGGAGCAATGTAAGGACGTCTGTTTTCCTGGATTTTCTACAATTTCCTTCCACTATGCCCGGGCGCTTCTTGCGTTTCACTTCCGCACAGTGTGGTTCGGTAATAGGTGGGCACAGTATGGGCCCGGGAGGTGGCCGTTTATTGCAAGTTGTATGCTGGTGATTTTGTGCAGGACACTGGCTAAAGGTTTGGGCCTAGACACTTATTCACAGAACATGGGATGAGTAATCTATGGGTCCCCCAGTGATAGAGAGAATTGGTTCTTTCAATGTTGCTCGACATGCTCTCCATTCATTTTTATGCTGTCTTGGAAATTCCACTGAAGTAAATGGGCAACAAGCCCACCAGGGCCTAACAGAGTATCATAGCAGTTCAGGAAGGGAGGGACTGGATGGTATCGTTGTCGTCCTGCATAGGACTGTCAACCACATATAAGGATGGCAGGGAGGACAACAATACCGCTTCCCCCCTCCATAAAATTTTCCCTTTTCCATCTTTCCCGCTATCCTCCCTCCCCGCCCCCCTCTTTCCCACCTGTTTCCTCTTGCTTGTCCTATTCCTTCGCCCCTACTGTCTCTCTTTCAACTTTTCGCCTTACGTACTTCCCCTTCCTACTTTTCCGTAACTCTCTCGCACCCCTATTCCCACCGTCTCCCCTTCACCCCCCTCCCTTGCAATGCCCCCTTCCTTGGGTCTCACTTCCTTTGCCCATCTGTCTCACCTGACAGTAGCTCTCCCCTTTCGATCCTTTCCACACCTCTTTCCCCTCCACCTTCCCCCTTTTACTCTATTGAGTTGTACCCATCCTTCTTCTGCCTTCTCCGAGCCGCCCCCCCTAGTCTCTGTTTTTCCCACCCCTCTTTGGTGTCTTTTCTGTGGCCGCTTGGAAATGTTCACACTGTTCCCGTTGGACACTTCTCGTGCCTAGGGGTTAGGAAACAAGAAGGTTGCTGTATGATGGGTGATTAGGATTGGAAGCTGTGTTAAAGAGACGAGAAGCGGACAGAAAGAAAAAGGTCCAATTCTGTCTTTTTATTGTCTATCTACAAGCGTCTTAAAGATGCGAGTTAGGTTATGGAACGCAATTCATCTTTATGTAAGGTTCCGGACAGCTGGACGGACAATCTCCTTTAGCCCTGCAAAGACAGTCTGCTGGGTTCTCTTTCTTTATCCTTCCTGATCTGCGATGTCAATATTTAAAAATCAACTCCTCTATGGAGATAGACAAAGACAAATCTCTGAGCAAAGACCCAGAACCAGGGCAGAACCCCTTTTATTAACTTTTGGAGATGCTGGAGATGTTCTGGGCTGACAGTCAATCACACAGCCGCTAACACCAGGTGACCTAACAACAACACAAATTAAGGAGCAACAAAATCATATTAAATGCAGGGACTGTTAAAAGGGATGTGTATACAACGCATAAGATCACACCATGAGTAGGAAAGCTTGAGTTGCAGTCAGCAGTGATCAGGCCGACAGCATCCACTCCATCGGGAATACCTGTTAGTAAAGACTCTTACTCCATAGTTTGGTCAGGACCGATGGTGTGCCATTCACATAGGAACACAAGACTGTACACAGACGTGTAAGTCTTTCGCAGAGCTAGCAATGGCCGCAGATGGGGAAGGCCTGGATCATATTATTATAGGATTTCACATGACTGTCACTCTGCCTCATTACCATGTGTTGATATTTCCTTGTACTATTGTTTTTTTCTGTTTCAGGGTTTCGTAACCACTTTGTGTTGCCAAGATGAGTAAATTCTAGACCTTCATACAAGCGGAGAATAAGCATCGTTTCCAAGCAGCGCATCGGGTGATGACAGTAGCTGCGCGACAGTACTGGTCTCAGTCCTGTCCTGTAATACAGTCAGGAAGTGTCTATGTGATGAGGACAAGGTCACACAGATCGAAAAAAGTGCCTGCCTTTAGAAGATCCTGACACAACACAGGCGGGCGGATATACTCCAGGACTGTGAGTAAGGGGCAACAGCAGAGTGAGCGAGTAACCAATATGATGGTGGTCACGGAAGTATACTCCAATCTCACAGGTTTTCGTAAAAAACAGGAAATAGGTCCTGCCAATTAATTCTGGTTATTGGTTGATTGGGATTGTGCTCATCTACATTCTCATGTCCGGTTATATATGCGACAGTACACAGTACAATTCCTCCTGTCCGTACTACCAGACTAGTATGCGACAGTGCACAGACCATTCTCCCCTGTCCTGTATATATCACTGGACAGTGCACAGTACCAATTATCCTGTCGTAATAATGGACAGTGGGCACAGTACCCACTTCTCGTCGGTTCATATAGGACAGTGCACTAGTACACTTCTCCCTGGCCGTGTATATTTATGACAGTACAATAAGAAAACTTTACTGCCGTGTATATATATGGACAGTGACAGTACCATTTCTCGTTGTGTAGTATAATGAGATGACCAGGGAAACAGTAACCACTTATCCATGTCCTGTCTATTATGGAACCAATAAATGAGTTACACTTCTGCTGTCATGATAAATATGGCAGTACACAGTAACGCAATTTTCAGTCCCCTGTAGCATATATAGAGGGGATGCAAAGTAACACTTATCATGTCCTGTATATATCTCAGTAGATGGACACCGTGAAAGTATACACTTCTCAGTTCCGGTATAATATGGATGCAACAGTACCACTTTCTCCTGGCCTGTAGCTCGTCCCTACTATAATACTGCCTCCTATGTACAGGAATATAACTACTATAATATAATGAAACAAAAAAACAACGGAGGGACTCCAGCAAGGTGAAAATTCCAGGTAGCTTAAAATTTGTCAAAAAAGAATTTATTGAATCCAGGTTAAAAAAGCACTTGCAAGTGCAAGAGGGACGAACATGGATACACTGGGGGAAGACACAACAAAGAAAGAGCTTGCGGTAACGCGTTTCAGACTAACGCAACCTAGTCCTTACTCATACCTGATAGTAAGGAATGAACAAGAGATGGAAGTTACTGCAGCAATGATGGAAGTGAGTCCCAGGCCCGGCCAGCATGGAGCAGCACAGGTGGTGAGTGCAGGACGAGCAGCAGGTGCACAGCCCCCCTCTCCGGCACCCAGACAGAGAAGAACATCGCTGGAGAGACAAACCCTGCAAGAGAACTTACTGCAGAAGGATGTGGTGTCCAGCATGGCCGGCACAGGCCGCACCAGGTCTACAGCTAAGCCGCTGAGTGTCCCTGCACAGTGTGAACAGGCCTCAAGCTCTGCCAATACAAGCAGAAAGACTGGAGCATCAAAGGAGGCGGGTGCTTCAAAACCACCTGGAGCAGCACCCCGACCAGCACAGCAGGAGAAGGAGACAGTGCGAGCGCCTGAGCTGAGGCTAGCAGAGGAGATCCCAGGTAAGGAGGATGGGGGAGCTTAGCCACCATAAGCAAATGCTGCGGATGCAGATAAACTTTGTATAACCTGAAAACTGCACATCCAGAGAGTAAGGCCCCTTTCACACTTGCATTTTTCATGTGCGTTTTCTGCGCATGCTTTTGATGCGAATAACTTGCATTGCACTGTTACCCATTGTAATCAATCGGTCTTTTCAGACTTGCATTTTTTTTTAACGCGCTTTGAAGTCTCGGCATGCTCTACTTTTGCAAGTCACGCGCGTGAAAAACGCACCATACAAGTCTATGGAGATGCATCAAAAATGCATTGCAAGTGCAATGCAATGCGTTTTTCACGCAGCAATTGCAATAGAAAAGATAGAGCTCAGTCCTGAGTCCTTTCAAGCGCGTGAAAGACGCTTTGAAATTGCATTGAAAATGCGCATGAAAAACTGAGACACTGAAAACCGATTGAACTCTGATGCAAAATGTCAGTTTTTCACTGACCAAACCTTGATCGCACCTTGATCAGACTCTGACGTGATCTGCAACGCGAGTGTGGGTGGGGCCTCACAGACTGTATGATACCAAGCTGCACTCACTGAGCACAGAGCTGGCACAGGTGGTGAGGGACATGGACTATGTTCTGGAGAAGATGGGACCCCTAGCCGAGTCCTATCGGAATAGGGAGCGCTTCTTACAGCAGAAGCTGAGCTGTGACCCTAAACCCAAGATCCCAGATGCGCCCCGTGTTACAACACCTGTACTGAAACCCGCTAGTTTCTCTTTCCGGAAGGGACAGTCGCAGACCTCAGCAGCAGTCACTGAGAAGGAGCATGAAGCTGTGGTACAACAAGTCCCAGCAGTGACTGTGCAGCAGCAGAACAGTGTATTTTCTTCTGTGTGTCAGGCTGATGCATTGTCCCAGGAGAACTGTGCTGCTGTGACTGAGACTGGGGACATCTAATAATCCATCCATCTAATAATAGCATAGAGATGGATGGGGGGCAGGGGGTTGTACATGATGATGTATGTGATTTCCCCCCTCTAACATCAAGCCCCCCAAATAAGTCAGGTCCCGATAGATCAGACCCTCCCCCTAACACCCAGAGTGAACCCCGTCAAGAGCTTCCCAGAAACTCCTGGAGCCTTGGTGCTCCCTCCCTTACCTCCAGTGCAAAATACTCCGGGCAGGCGTTTAAGAGGAGGAATGTGGTGCGCTTTAAGAACAGAGGCGCAAAGGAAGATCTCCCAGGTAGGAGGTTTGTCGTGCAGGATCTCCTGTGCAGCCCAGATGGGGTTCATGCCAGATGACATCCTGGCGGTCATCAACCTTCCAGACAGACAGGGCTATGATGTCAGCTTTAAGCTAGGCTAGCAGAGGAGATCCCAGGACTGGTAAGGAGGATGGGGGAGCTTAGCCGCCATAAGGAAATGCTGCAGATGCAGATAGACTGTTTGTATAAACTGAAAACTGCACATCCAGAGAGTAACAGTCTGTATGATACCAAGCTGCACTCATTGAGCATAGAGCTGGCACAGGTGGTGAGGGACATGGACTGTGTTCTGGAGAAGATGGGACCCCTGGCTGAGACATATCAGAATTGGGAGCGCTTCTCACAACAGAAGCAGAGCTGTGACCCCAGACCCAAGATCCCAGATGCGCCCCGTGTTACAACACCTGTACTGAAACCTGCTAGTTTCTCCTTCCAAAAGGGACAGTCGCAGGATCAGCCGCAGACCTCTGCAGCAGTCACTGAGGAGCACGAGGATGTGGTACAACAAGTCCCAGCAGTGACTGCGCAGCAGCAAGACAAAGCATTTTCCTCTGTGTGTCAGACTGATGCACTGTCCCAGGAGATCGTGCTACTGTGACCGAGACTGGGGGACATTCTTATGAACCTGAGGGGTTGGGGGATGGAGGGGACCCTCAGTCTGTCTGGGATATGCAACCATCTAATAATAGCATAGAGGTGGATGGGGCGCAGGGGGTTGTACAGGATGATGTATGTGATTTCCCCCCTCTAACATCAAGCCCCCCAAATAAGTCAGATCCCCCTAGATCAGACCCTCCCCCTAATAGCCAGAGTGAACCCCGTCAAGAGCCTCCCAGAAATGCCTGGAGCCGCGGCGCTCCCTCCTTCACCTCCGGCGCACAGTACTCAGGGCAGGCGTTTAAGAGGAGGAACGTGGTGCGCTTTAAGAACAGAGGCGCTAAGGATGATCTCCCAGATAGGAGGTTTGTGGTGCGGGATCTCCTTTGCCGCCAGATGGGGTTCACGCCTGATGTTATCCTGGCAGTCATCAACCTTCCAGACAGACAGGGCTACGATGTCAGCTTTAAGCTCATGTCTAGTCTGGACAGGTTCTGGGATAAACTCCCCCGCTTCAGGGACACTGACGGCTGGTGTAAATTTACATTTGTCCCCATTTCCAGGCCAGGTACCGTAGTGGTAAATATCATCTTCTGGAACGAGTCTGTTCCCCCTCAGGATATTCTGGTGTGGCTCAGGCGCCATTGTGATCTTGTGTCTGACCTCACCAAGAATAGAGACGCCGACGGTATCTGGACTGGAGGGTGGAAGGTGCTGGTAAAGTTGCGCCAGTATAATAATATTACCCTGCACCTCCCCAACTACTTCTTCATAGGGAGAGAGAAAGGCATCTGCTTCTATCCCGGGCAACCAAGAAAGTGTTTTAGATGCGGTAAGATCGGTCACGTGGCCAAGTATGCACAGTAGTAAAGTGTAACCTGTGTGGGGAGGTCGGCCATCTCAGTGCCAGCTGTGAGAAGGTCCGATGTAACCTCTGCGGAGAGATGGGCCACCCGCACAAGGATTGCCCGGAGGCCTGGCACAACATCGCCAGGGATTTCTCTGATGATGAGATGGTGCAGGAGGCAGACGCCTTAGAGGAGGAGGCCTTGATGTCAGGTCTAATACTAACTAGGCAGGAGGTACAGCAGGGGTCAGGTGATACTGCGCCAGAACCTCAGAGAGCAGCCCACACTCAGGAGAATATGGAGGTTGTCACTCAGGACCAGCCTCAGGCAGTCACCTCTATAACATCTACTACCAAATATAAGGAGGCCAAAAAGAACAAAAGAAAGAAAAAAGACAAATCCTCCCGTAAGCCTGAAGAAGAGTGAAGAAATCAGGCGATACCTTTTTGAGGCTAACTGAGTATATTTGATGGTGAGCTTTCGAGAATACTAGTTCTCTTCGTCAGACATGATGTTATGCATGAAACAGAAAATTCACAGCATTTTATACACACTAAACAGTGATCATCAAAGGATATTGAAAAAACCTCTAAAACAACCGATTGATATAAACAGGGACATCTTATTTACAACAGGACGGCAATAAACAGACTAAAAACCTGTGAGGCGAGACACGTGAGCCCTGGCTCTTATCTGCTTGTGGCCTCCAGGTCAGAGGTAGGAGACAGCCTGAGACAGAGTATGGTGCAGGGTCTAAGACCATGAAAAAAGCCAGTGGTGATGCCAGGGTCATGGTCCTTTCCAATAGATATGATGTCTTATCAGAGTCAGATGGAGATTTTGAGCGTGAGTTAGAACACATTGATAATGAGTGTGGCAGGGATACAGAAGACCCTCCGACAAAAAAGAAGCCCCCTTCTTCTGAAGCTGGAGACCCCCTGTCAGACATGAAGACTGGTGGTAGGCAGAGGGAATCTGACTCAGACTCATGATGATGGGGGTCGCTGCTCTGTTTTTCTGTTTCCTTATGATGGCTGGATTCTCTCTAAGAGTTGCTTCTAGCAATGTTAACAGCGTTAAAGTAAGAAGGACTAGACACGCCGTGTATGACCACCTGAGATATCTGGACGCTGATGTTATCTTCCTGCAGGAGACCCGTCTGACCACCTTGGGGCATCTCCGTGAGGCTGAGCGTGAGTGGCGGTCTGGTCCTTCTTACTGGTCACTGGCTGTGGAGCCGTACGCCGGGGTCGCCATACTGTTTAACACCACAGACGTGACGGTGCACAGGCTGACAGAGGTCGCTATGGGGAGGTGCCTGGTGCTAGAAGTGACCATCCATGGTAGGCGGCTCCGGCTGATCAACATCTATGGCCCACAGACAGTGACAGAGAGAATCCAGCTGTTCAATGAGGTAATGTTACCATGACATCAGGTGACAGGTCCTCGGGCAGAGCAGTGGTCAGAGACTCCAAAGTCCTAAAAAGCATCATATCACAGGCCGATCTATGTGATGTATTGGTGTTTGTGAGTCCCTCGGAGACTGTTAGTGGGATGAGTGAGAGGGTCGTCCCATATTCTGATCACCTGGCGTTATTCTTTTGCATTGGAGCTACTAACCGCTCTGATATTGGTCGGGGGTTATGGAGGCTTAATTCCAGCATCCTGGATGATGTCTGTGTCCAGAATTGTATCCACTCCCTTTTTCAGGACCAGCTCCAGCGACAAGACTTCTACGACAACATATCTGACTGGTGGGAGAACGTCAAGGAGGAGATCCGGTCCCTCTTAAACACACTGTCAGTGGAGAAGGGTAAGAGTAAGTACAGCCAGTATCTCAAGCTGCGGAGAGAATTGGAGTCACTCTATTCGGTGGGTGGGGATGACAAATAAAAGATTGACCGACTGAAATCTGAGATAAAGCAGTATCAGTACAGCCGCTACACGTCTCTTGTTGTAGAACGAGATTACGGGACTCTGGGGGTTCCCAATCCATATGAAAATATGAAAAAAATCAATCACAGGTCTCACTGACTCCCAGGGAGTTTTACAGGAATCTCGGGAGGGTATCCTGGGGGTGGTGAGATCCTACTATGCTGAGTTATTTCAGAAGAAGGTTTTGGAGAAAGAGAAAATGGCTCAATTCTTGGAGGCAACTCCAGGCCCTGACACTAAAGATTTGGACTTTTCTCCTTTGACAGCAGAAATAACAGAGGAGGAGGTTAAAGAGGCCATTGATAAGTTAAATCTGAAGAAGGCACCAGGTCCTGATGGGATAACAGCAGAATTTTATAAAAAGTTCAGAGACCTCTTAGCCCCGATCCTTGTGGATGTTTTTACCAATTGTCTAGAAAATCACCTGATGCCTCCATCCATGAGAGTGTCCTCCCTTATTCTGCTGTCCAAAGGTAAGGAGCCTAGTGACATCAAGAACTGGAGGCCGATCGCCCTCTTGAATGTCGACAGGAAAATTCTGGCAAAAATTCTGTTTTCTAGGTTAGTCTGTTTGTCCCCGGCACTGTTGGCAGGCTCTCAGTACGGCACAGTAAGAGGGCGGAACATCTCTGGAGCAGTCATCTCGATAAGAGAGATGTTTGAGAGATGTAAAGCTCTGAGGTGTGGGAGATATGTTGTAGGTCTGGACCAGGCTAAAGCCTTTGACAGGGTTGATCACGATTATCTATGGGCAACTTTATCAAAGTACGGTATTCCGGGACAATTTATAGATTGGCTGAGAACTTTGTATAGAGAGGCGAAGAGCTTTCCTCTCATCAATGGTTGGCAGGGGGACACTTTTGAAGTAGAGGCAGGGGTGCGACAGGGCTGCCCCCTGAGTCCGCTGCTGTATGTGTTTGCCATAGACTTGTTTCTGCGATCACTGCAGCGGTGCGATTTTCAGGGGGTGCCGGTCCCCCATTGCTTGCCTTTGAAGGTAGTTGCCTACGCGGATGATGTGACTGTGGTGATATCTGAACCTCGTGAGGTGGAGATGTTATCTGCAGCCATCAGAAGTTACTCAGAGGCCTCCTTTTATGGGGCAACAGGTTGAACCCAGTAAAAAGAGGGATCACCTACCTGCAGAGGAGAGAGGGTGGGCTGGAAATGTTAAATCCAAGGGTCTTCTTTGACTCCATGTTTCTGAAAGTTAATTTTGGTTGCCTGGACTCAAATGATGGTCTCCTGTGGGTAAGTAGTGTCAGGGACTGGATATTGCCTTTTGCAGAATCTTGGATGCGAGGCGGCAGTCTCAAGAGGGGTTGGTGGACTCCTGGCTTCCTCCCCCAGTATTTGGAGTATGGTCTCAGGTGTTTAAGGAAATGGGGGATAGACAAGTCTTTTATTGAGAGTGAGACCAGAAAAGATCTGTACTCCAGAGTCTGTAGGACCTTCTACTCTCTGCAGCTGGCGCTTCCAGACTGTCCAACCACCACCCTAAAGGACAGTCTGAGGTTACTGAATGGTCGGAGGCTGCCCCATAAGTTTCATGACATCGCCTGGCTGTCATTACAGGGGAATTTGTTTGTCAGGGGTAAGCTTAAGTTCCTCAGTATGGTAGATCGCATGTGTCCCCTCGGGTGTCAGACAGAGGAGACTATGGTCCACTTTATATCTGAGTGCTGGGGTGGACGTAATATCTGGCGGGACATATCCACCAAGATAAGAATCCCATCACTGCAGTCCCTCAGGTACCCAGAAATCCTGTATGGCGTGACACCTAATGTACATAACATTAACCAGGAGACCATGTACATAGTGATCCAGGTCATCAAGTATTATCACTGGCACATGAGAACCAGAGTGTCCATTCATAGCGAGCCATTCCATCATCATGGAATGGCTCGCTATGGAATGCAATGCAAAGGCATTTGACACTGTCCCTCATAGACGCCTGATGGGTAAAATTAGGGCTATTGGTTTGGCAGAAATCATTTGCAATTGGATTGAAAACTGGCTGAAGGATCGTATCCAGAGAGTTGTGGTCAATGATTCCTACTCGGAATGGTCACCAGTTATGAGTGGTGGACCTCAGGGTTCTGTGCTTGGCCCACTACTATTTAATATATTTATTAATGATATAGAGGTAGGAATTAATAGCACTGTGTCTATTTTTGCAGATGACACCAAACTGTGTAGTGTAATACAGTCTATGGAGGATGTTCATAGGCTGCAGGGTGACTTGGACAAACTGAATGTTTGGTCATCCACTTGGCAAATGAGGTTTAATGTGGATAAATGTAAGGTTATGCACCTGGGGGCCAATAATCCAAAGGCAAAATATGTCCTTGGGGGAGTAAATCTGGGAGAGTCCCTTGTTGAGAAGGACCTGGGGATACTAGTAGATCATAAATTGAATAACAGCATGCAATGTCAATCAGCTGCCTCTAAAGCTAGTAGGATCATGTCATGTATCAAAAGTGGTATGGACTCTCGTGATAGGGATGTAATATTACCCCTGTACAAGGCACTGGTTCGGCCTCACCTGGAATATGCTGTCCAGTTCTGGGCACCGGTCCATAAAAAGGATGCCCTGGAGCTGGAGAGGGTTCAACGTAGAGCCACAAAAATGATAAGGGGTATGGAGGGTCTTAGTTATGAGGAAAGATTAAAACAACTAGATTTATTTAGTCTTTAGGAAAGAGACGACTACGAGGGGACATGATTAATTTATATAAATATATGAATGGTCCATACAAAAAATATGGTGGTAAGTTGTTCCAGATTAAATCAAATCAAAAGACAAGAGGGCACTGTCTCCGCCTGGAGGAAACAAGGTTTAATCACCGGAGGCGACAGGGCTTTTTTACTAGGAGAACTGTCAATCTGTGGAATAGCCTGCCTCAGGCGCTGGTCACAGCAGGGACAGCAGAGAGCTTCAAGAAGGGTCTAGATGCCTTTTTACACCTAAATAACATTGATTGTTATGCTATATAGCAGTGATGGCGCACCTTTTAGAGATCGAGTGCCCAAAATGAGACCCAAAAAAACACAAGCTTTTCCCAAAGTGCCAACATGGCAATTTAGGCAGTAACAAATTTATTGCTACCAGAATTTTTGAGCTCAAATCCGACCCTGTACACACCTTCTCACTCTTTGGACAGGACCAAGCAGCACAGGATGGGTGACATTAAAATAGCAGGTGATGTCTTATCAGAGTCAGATGGAGATTTTGAGCGTGAGTTAGA
The DNA here is from genome assembly GCA_019512145.1 of Engystomops pustulosus. Classification (NCBI taxonomy): domain Eukaryota; kingdom Metazoa; phylum Chordata; class Amphibia; order Anura; family Leptodactylidae; genus Engystomops; species Engystomops pustulosus. Next base: position 81,857 of record WNYA01000607.1, read on the forward strand.
ACGCATCGATAATGAGTGTGACGGGGAAACAGAAGACCCTCCGACAAAAAAGAAGCCCCCTTCTTCTGAAGCTGGAGACCCCCTGTCAGACATGGAGACTGGTGGTAGGCAGAGGGAATCTGACTCTGACTCATGATGATGGGGGTCGCTGCTCTGTTTTTCTGTTTCCTTATGATGGCTGGATTCTCTCTAAGAGTTGGTTCTAGCAATGTTAACAGCATTAAAGTAAGAAGGACCAGACACACCGTGTATGACCGCCTGAGATATCTGGATGCTGATATCATCTTCCTGCAGGAGACCCGTCTGACCACCTTAGGGCATCTCCGTGAGGCTGAGCGTGAGTGGCGGTCTGGTCCTTCTTACTGGTCACTGGCTGTGGAGCCGTACGCCGGGGTCGCCATACTGTTTAACACCACAGACGTAACGGTGCACAGGCTGACGGAGGTCACTATGGGGAGGTGTCTGGTGCTAGAGGTGACCATCCATGGTAGGCGGCTCCGGCTGATTAACATCTATGGCCCACAGACAGTGACAGAGAGAATCCAGCTATTCAATGAGGTAAAACAATATCTGTTTACCTCAATCCCTGTAGTAATGGCGGGTGACTTTAATGTTACCATGACATCGGGTGACAGGTCCTCGGGCAGAGCAGTGGTCAGAGACTCCAAAGTCCTAAAGAGCATTATATCACAGGCCGATCTATGTGATGTATTTACTCTGGGTGGCAGGAAACCCAAGTACACCTACACATGTGCTGACAGGAGCAGTAGGATAGATATGGCGTTTGTGAGTCCCTCGGAGACTGTTAGTGGGATGAGCGAGAGAGGTGTCCCATATTCTGATCACCTGGCCTTATTGTTTTGCATAGGAGCTACTAACTGCTCTGATATTGGTCGGGGGCTATGGAGGCTCAATTCCAGCATTCTGGATGATGTCTGTGTCCAGAATTGTGTTCACTCCCTTTTTCAGGACCAGCTCCAGAGAGTAGACTTCTATGACAACATATCTGTCTGGTGGGAGAACGTCAAGGAGGAGATCAGGTCCCTCTTAAAGAGACTGTCAGTGAAGAAGGGTAAGAGTAAGTACGGCCAGTATCTCAAGCTGCGGAGAGAATTGGAGTCACTGTATTCGGCGGGAGGGAGGGACAAACAAAAGATTGACCGACTGAAATCTGAGATAAAGCAGTATCAGTACAGCCGCTACACGTCTCTTGTTGTAGAACGGGATTACGGGACTCTGGGGGTTCCAGATCCATATGAAAATTGCCGGGAACGTGTGGCAAAAAAATCGATCACAGGTCTCACTGACTCCCAGGGAGTTTTGCAGGAATCTCGGGAGGGTATCCTGGGGGTGGTGAGATCGTACTATGCTGAGTTATTTCAGAAGAAGGTTTTGGATAAAGAGAAAATGGCTCAATTCTTGGAGGCAACTCCAGGCCCTGACACTAAAGATTTGGACTTTTCTCCTTTGACAGCAGGAATAGCAGAGGAGGAGGTTAAAGAGGCCATTGATAAGTTACATCTGAAGAAGGCACCAGGTCCTGATGGTATAACATGTGAATTTTATAAGAAGTTCAGAGACCTCTTAGCCCCGATCCTTGTGGATGTGTTTACTAATTGTCTAGAAAATCACCTGATGCCTCCATCCATGAGAGTGTCCTCCCTTATTCTGCTGTCCAAAGGTAAGGAGCCTAGTGACATCAAGAACTGGAGGCCGATCGCCCTCTTGAATGTTGACCGGAAGATTTTGGCAAAAATTCTATTCTCTAGATTAGTCTGTTTGTCCCCGGCACTGTTGGCAGGCTCTCAGTACGGCACGGTAAAAGGGCGGAACATCTCTGGAGCAGTCATCTCGATAAGAGAGATGTTTGAGAGATGTAAAGCCCTGAGGTGTGGGAGATATGTTGTAGGTCTGGACCAGGCTAAAGCCTTTGACAGGGTTGATCACGATTATCTATGGGCCACTTTGTCAAAGTACGGTATTCCGGGACAATTTATAGATTGGCTAAGAACTTTGTATAGAGAGGCAAAGAGCTTTCCTCTGATCAATGGTTGGCAGGGCTGCCCCCTGAGTCCACTGCTGTATGTGTTTGCCATAGACTTGTTTCTGCGATCACTGCAGCGGTGTGATTTTCGGGGGGTGCCGGTCCCCCATTGCTTGCCTTTGAAGGTAGTCGCCTACGCGGATGATGTGACTGTGGTGATATCTGAACCTCGTGAGGTGGAGATGTTATCTGCAGCCATCAGAAGTTACTCAGAGGCCTCCGGGTCTCTGGTCAACCTTGAGAAGAGTCAGGCTTTCTGGACATTGGATGCTGCTCCTGGCTTTGATCTGCCACAATTCGCCAAGGCCTCCACCCATATTAAAATCCTTGGGGTTAAATTCGGGAGGGAAGACAATGCCAAACTAAATTGGGAAGAGAAGTTGGAAACCGGAAATGCAAAGGTTCAGCGATGGAAGAACTGGAGGCTGACCTATAGAGAAAGGGTTACTCTGATGAAGACTTACCTGGTCCCTGTCTTCCTCTACGTCTCTGTCGTCTTTCCATTGCCAGAATCTTTCTCCGCTAGGCTCTTTAGCCTGTTCTTCCAGCTTTTATGGGGGAACAGGTTGAACCCAGTAAAAAGAGGGATCACCTACCTGCAGAGGAGAGAGGGTGGGCCGGATATGTTAAATCCAAGGGTCTTTATTGACTCCATGTTTCTGAAAGTTAATTTTGGATGCCTGGACTCAAACAATGATCTCCTGTGGGTAAGTAGTGTCAGGGACTGGATATTGCCTTTTGCAGAGTCTTGGGTGAGAGGCGGCAGTCTCAAGAGGGGCCGATGGACTCCTGGCTTCCTCCCCCAGTATCTGGAGTATGGTCTCAGGTGTTTGAAAAAGTGGAGAATAGATAAGACCTATCTGGAGAGTAAGACCAGGAAGGACCTTTATATGAGTGTCTGTAGGACCTTTTATACTTTACAGCCAGCTCTGAGGGACTGCACAACGGCCACATTGCTAAAAAGTCTGAAGCTCCTCAATAGTCCTAGGCTCCCTGCAAAACTATTCGACATCGCCTGGTTATCCCTACACGGGAAGCTTTTTGTTAGGGGCAATTTAAAGTTTTTAAGTGTCTCAGACCGTATGTGCCCCTTGGGTTGTCAGCAGGAGGAGTCGATGCAGCACTTCATTACCGAGTGCCAGGGAGGGAGGCAGATATGGCAGGAGGTGTCCCGCAGGCTCAGGATACCAAGACTGCAGTCTCTGGCCTACCCTGATGTAATCTATGGGGTGACACCACAGGCAGCCGGCATCGACAGGGGGACCATGTACCTCATCATCACGGTAATTAAATACTACCACTGGCACACCAGGACCAGAGTGTCCGTCCATAATGAGTCCTTCCAGCCCATGACCGCAGTCACACAGATACTATCAGAGCTGAGGTGGATCCAATCATTAGAGTTCAGGAAAAAGAGTGAGAATGTTCAGTTATGGAGGAACATAAATCTACACTGATGGATTATATGTCATGGAATTCTGTTTATTTCTTTTTTTCCCTTATTACCAGTGATGGACTTTTTAATTTGAAGTTACTCTAAATTCATTATTTTGCTGATGTTTTTGATCTTTGTTAAATAATTGTTTTATTTTTCATTCTGACAAGAATGTATTGTAAATTTTTGTTTGTTTTTACTAATAAAAATTGCCCCCTATGTACAAGAATATAACTACTATAATACTGTCCCCTATGTACAGGAATATAACTACTATAATACTGCTCCCTATGTACAGGAATATAACTACTATAATACTGCTCCCTATGTACAGGAATATAACTACTATAATACTGCCCCCTATGTACAAGAATATAACTACTATAATACTGTCCCCTATGTACAGGAATATAACTACTATAATACTGCCCCCTATGTACAAGAATATAACTACTATAATACTGCCCCCTATGTACAGGAATATAACTACTATTTTTTTTTTTAGTTCTATTAGGTGACTTTGCTTTGCTCTTGCATTGCTGCTGTTCAGTCCACATTGTACAGCATATAGCTGTGACAGATCCGGAGGCTAACCCTAACCCAGCGCTGCAAGGCTGTAATGCTAACCAATATACATGCCGTCTACAATATACATGTGTATAGAATCTATTTGGAAAGTTACTAACTGTTATCCTACAGCAGAGAATCCGCAAACCATCCATCTGCATCTTATCTCCCAAGTCCAATATGTCCTGTAATTGATCACATGTACAGATGTAGCAGAGGTGGATCAGTCCATTAACCCATTGTGACTGCGCAGGATAACAAAGGCTCTACTCTTACTCTATACAGATATCACTTAACTTCCACTTTCTGTAGTGTAAAACCAGAACTAGGAAACCATCAGCAAGCAGGCTTGATATGACTGTATCCTTAGCCTTAACAGGAGAGTGCCTGGATGACCTGGCTCATGACCCGGGGAACTCGGGGGAACACATGACATATATATAGTCTAAAATATCCAAGACAGGTATTCATTGGTTAATGAGCGGGCGGACAGGGGGGAATGAGGTGTCAGGGTGTTGATCACATCCACCGTCAATTTACAACAAGACATAATTATATACTCAAAAGTAGTAAAAACATACAATCATAAGAAATATAGATCAGTCAAAAGCAACTTATTGATGGTTTCCATATGGCCACAAGAGTTCATTTCAAAATTACTTTGCAATTGACCCTAAATGTCCACATAAAGACTAATAACTAACAAAGTTGTTACAAGAGATTCTACTTAACTCACAGACCGATACAAAGCAAACTTGCAACATACAAAGGAGAGACACAGGAATAAGACAATAGATTCATCAACAACAACTCGTTAACATTTTCCAATTCCTTACATAAGATTTTTTTTTACTTCATAAATTATCATTCTAATTGAAAAAAAAATCAAAGTAAATAAAGTCATAGGATATGGATAATAGATCCGTCAACAGCACCTCGCTGATGGTCTCCAGGTTAATACAATAGATCCCTTTCTACATACAGACCAAAGTTTACTGGAAGATTTCAAAATTAAGCAAAATGTAACAAAATTACCATATAAATAACAATATAAATATCAAGGCAGAGACTAAAAATAGAAGATCTGTCAACAGCACCGGGTTGATAGTTTCCGAGTTGATACTTTATTGTTATTGTCCACAAGGACCAATGTGTAATTTTAGATCTTAAAGACAGAAGTAAATTCATCAAAATGACAACATTAATTTTTTTTAACCAAGGCACCGTATATATGGATAACAGATCCGTCAACAGCACCTTCTGGATAGTTTTCAAGCTACGGCAAGAGATTCTTTTCCATGCACAACCCAATGTCTATTGGAAGATCTTTAACACTTTGTTATTTGATCAAAACTGGCAAAATAAATTTCTACATTCAGACCAATGTTTAATACGAAATCATAACAGCTTGTAAATTTATCAAAGCTTGTAATTTAAGAGTTAAAGAGATCCATCAACAGGCACTTGCTGATGGTTTCCAATTTGGTACAAGAGATTTTCTCTACATAGAGCCCAACTTTTTGATAAAGATCTCAAAAATTAATGATTTCATTCATATTTATGGAGGGTCCCACCACCTGTGCTATGAGTCAGACCCAGTGATGCTCCTTCTTCAGGGCCCACCATGACTCAGGGACCGTGACCTCCTGAAGGGTCACATACCTGATCTGACCTGGACGCTGCTCAAGGTCTCGGTGACTGACAGATAATCCCTTCCTGACGCTACCTGTTCCACATCTTCTGCCTTCCACCTTCCCACCTCAGCCACTAACACAAACCTGACAGTGATGCTCAGTGACTCCTTCTCAGATACAATGGGGCTCATTCACTAAGGGCCGTGCGCCAGTTTTCTGTCGGACTTTGCACAACTCCCTGCATTATACACAAGCAAACTGTTTGCCCTGTTTTTGGTACACGTGGAACACTATGTACATGCATGACATTACTTATTATATGCTCCAGAGCTGCACTCACTATTCTGCTGCTGGTGCAGTCACTGTGTACATGCATGACATTACTTATCCTGTACTGATCCTGAGTTACACCCTGTGTTATACCCCAGAGCTGCACTCACTATTCTGCTGCTGGTGCAGTCACTGTGTACATACATGACATTACTTATCATATGCTCCAGAGCTGCACTCGCTGCTCACACATTGTACAGTATGGTGACACTTTTCTCTCTCCTATATCCTGGTGTAATGGTCACTTATACTGTACAAGTATCTATAGGCGCCAATAGTGATCCTGCCTGCTGCACCTGTGTATCCAATCCTATCCTGCGTGATCCTGCCTGCTGCACCTGTGTATCTAATCCTATCCTGTGTGATCCTGCCTGCTGCACCTGTGTATCCAATCCTATCCTGTGTGATCCTCCCTGCTGCACCTGTGTATCCAATCCTATCCTGTGTGATACTGTCTGCTGAGCCGTGTATCTAATCCTATCCTGTGTGATACTGTCTGCTGAGCCGTGTATCTAATCCTATCCTGTGTGATACTGTCTGCTGAGCTGTGTATCTAATCCTATCCTGTGTGATACTGTCTGCTGAGCTGTGTATCTAATCCTATCCTTTGTGATACTGTCTGCTGAGCTGTGTATCTAATCCTCTCCTGTGTGATACTGACTGCTATGCTGTGTATCTAATCCTATCCTATGTGATCCTGCCTGCTGCACCTGTGTATCTAATCCTATCCTGTGTGATGCTGTCTGCTCAGCTGTGTATCTAATCCTATCCTGTGTGATACTGTCTGCTCCGCTGTGTATCTAATCCTATCCTGTGTGATACTGCCTCCCCCCATCATGCAATGTTACATTAGTGGGTGACTCAGCGCCGCCTGTCCCCCGGTCACGTCCTGCTATAATCCGGGCCGTGTGTGACTAGTCCATATTTCATACATGTTCCCAGAAGAGGCGGAGACAGAGCGATCGCAGGATGTGACATTTCCCAGAATTCTTTTTGGTATCAATTAAAAACGTGACGGAATGTGATGGAATCCGATGGAACGTTCCCCTCTCATTCTCCACAGCTGGAGATGCTATAGGAGACATCAGAGACCCCGAAATGTCACCCTGTTCCCAATAAAGAGAATATCTCTCACTATCTATTATACTGCATTTATCTATCTATCCATTTCTCTTTCCTGGTAGCAGGTCTCTTCTATACTTCCATGACAAAAGTTACATTAATAATACACAGGGTGACAGGGGAATAATCTTAGTATTATTACCAGTAATCCTGATAACACTCGCTCCACGGATACATTATACACTCAGTTTTAGTTGTTCAAAAAATCTATAATATTTGTCATAAGATGTTCAGCAGCCTCAATGTCTGTCACTATTGTTATCTCCATTGTTATCTCTATTGTTATCACTATTGTTATCTCCATTGTTATCTCTATTGTTATCACTATTGTTATCACTATTGTTATCACTATTGTTATCTCCATTGTTATCTCTATTGTTATCACTATTGTTATCACTATTGTTATCACTATTGTTATCTCCATTGTTATCTCTATTGTTATCACTATTGTTATCTCTATTGTTATCACTATTGTTATCACTATTGTTATTTCTATTGTTATCTCTATTGTTATCACTATTGTTATTACTATTATTATCACTATTGTTATCACTATTGTTATTTCTATAATTATGACTATTGTTGTCGCTATTGTTATGTCTATTGTTATTACTATTGTTATGTCTATTGTTATTTTTTATTGTTATTACTATTGTTATCACTATTGTTATTACTATTGTTATTTCTATTATTATGACTATTGTTGCCACTATTGGTAGTCAGTGATTGAATCTCTGCAATGGCTACAACAGCAGCAGCGCCACCTACAGGTGAGGAGAGGGGATGGCGCACAGGGCCAGGGTAATACACACTGCATTGAATACACAATGTAACATAAAGTAACAAGTCAGTATTTATACCATAAGGTTACATTGTGAACCAATGGGTCAGAGCTCATCACATGGGAGGTTGAGGTTAAAAGGGAATAAGTCCATAATTAGAAAAACATGACTTCTATGTTCCAGAAGCAGCTCCACACCTGTCCATGGCTTGTGTCTGGTGTTGTGAATGGGACTCCACTGCAATACAGGATCCAGCCTATAGGCAGGTGCGGCGCTGTTTTTATATAGCAGCTTTTGTTATCTTATACTAAGCTTCCCTTTTAGGGTGTCTGCACATGTTGTGTTGCTGTTCTCCCGCAGCCATTCTGTAAGCATCAGCTAACAAGCTAAAATCCCAATTCTGCCGCCGCCAGTAGGTGGAGCTCTAACTGTTCACTGCAAAGATTGTCGGGTCACTTATTTGCTGTGAAAAATCAGCAGTGATATGTGTATAAGATTGTCATCAATCCCATACACACTTCTCCAGTATTCTGTAACTATACAACGTGTGCACATACACCACAATCTACCGTATTCTGTAACTATACCGCAACGTGTGCACATGCACCACAATCTACCGTATTCTGTAACTATACCGCAACGTGTGCACATACACCACAATCTACCGTATTCTGTAACTATACCGCAACGTGTGCACATACACTACAATCTACCGTATTCTGTAACTATACCGCAACGTGTGCACATACACCACAA
>WNYA01000607.1:90824-103038 GCA_019512145.1 Engystomops pustulosus
CCGTGATTATTAACTATACCGCAAAGTATGACATAACTACAATCTACGTATTCTGTAACTTAACGACAGTGTGACAGATACATACAATCCTGCCGATATCTGAACAATCCAAGTGGCAATACAATACCAATCTACCGTATTCTGTAACTATACCGCAAACGTGTGCACATACACTACAATCTACAGATTCGTAACTATACCGCAACGTGGGAACATACAATACAATCTGTATTCTTTTTGAACTAATTTTTTTTTTTTTTTCTCAGTCTTCGTTTATTCTGTTAACTATACCGCAACGTGTAGCTCTAACCTACACTATCTGAACTATACCACGTTGCACATACACTACCTACGTATTCTGTAACTATACCGCAACAGGTGCCAACTACACCAAATCCTACGTATCTGTAACCTTACGCAAAGTGGCACATAACCACAAATCTACCGTATTCTGTAACTATACGCACGTGTGCACATACCCTACAATCCTACCGTATTCTGTAACTATACCCAACGTGTAACATGACCACACAATCCTACCGGATTTCGTCATACGCAAGTGTGCACATACACTACAATCTACCGTATTCTGTAACTATACCGCAACGTGTGCACATACACCACAATCTACCGTATTCTGTAACATACCGCAACGTGTGACGACACCACAACCTACCGTATTCTGTACTACCGCAACGTGCCACATACACTACAATCCCGTATCTGTAAACTATACCGCAACGTGTGCACATACACTACAATACCGTTATCTGTAACTATACCGCAACGTATGCACATACACACAATCCTACTGTATTCTGTAACTACTACCGCAACGTGTGCACATACACCACAATCCTACCGTATCTGTAACTTTACCGCAACGTGTGCACATCACCACAATCCTACCTTTCTGTAACTATACCGCAACCGTATGACATACACTACAATCCTACCGTATCGTAATTTACCGCAACGTGGTCAATACACTACATCTCCGTGATTCTGTAACTATACCGCAACGTGTGCACATACACCACAATCCTCCGTATGCGTACTAAGCAATGCACATACATACAAACATACCGTCTGTAACATACCGCAAGTGCACACACACACCAATCTAGACGATCTGTAACTAGACCGCAACGTGTGCACACGTTGACCACAAATCTACCGTATCTGTAACTATACCGCAACGGGTGCACATACACCACAATCTACCGTATTCTGTACTATACCGCAACGTGTGCACCAATACACCACAATCGTACCTATTCTGTAACTTACCGCAACGGTGCACATACACAACAATTCTACCGTATTCTGTAACTATCCGCAACGTGTGCACATACACCACAATCTACCGGATCTGTAACTATGACACGCAACGTGTGCACATACACCGACAATCTACCGTATTCTGTAACTATACAGCAAGGTGCACGTACACCCACAATCTACCGTATTCGAACTATACCGCAAACGTGTGCAGTACACCACAATCTACGTATTCTAACTTATACCGCAACGTGTGCACATTACAAAACAATCTACCGTATCTGTAACTATACCGACAACGGGTGCACATACACCACAATCCTAACCGATTCTGTAAACTATACGCAACGTTGCCTACACAAATCCTACCGATTGCCTGTAACTATACCGCAAGGTGACAGCACTACAATCCTACCGTATTCTGTAAACTATACCGCAAAATTGTGCACATACACTACACTTACCGTATTCTGTAAACTATACCGCAACGTGTGCACATACACTACCATCCTACTGTATTCTGTAACTATACCGCAACGTGTGCACATACACTACAATCTACCGTATTCTGTAACTATACCGCAACGTGTGCACATACACTACAATCCTACCGTATTCTGTAACTATACCGCAACGTGTGCACATACACTACAATCCTGCCGTATTCTGTAACTATACCGCAACGTGTGCACATACACCACATCCTACCGTATTCTGTAACTATACCGCAACGTGTGCACATACACCACAATCCTACCGTATTTCTGTAACGATACCGCAACGTGTGCACATACACTACATCTACCGTATTCTGTAACTATACCGCAAGGTGCACATACACCACAATCCTTACGTATTCTGTAACTATACCGCAACTGTGCACATACACTAACAACTCTAACGTTATTCTGTAAACTATACCGCAACGTGTGCACTACACTACAATCCTTACGTATCTGTAACTATACCGCAACGTGTGCACTACACACACATCTACGTATTCTGTAACTATACGCAACGTGTGCACATACACACCAATCCTACCGTATTCTGTAACTTTACCGCAACGTGTGACAGATACACTACAATCTGCCGTATCTGTAAATATACCGCAACGTGTTGCACATACAACATCACCAATTATCACCGTATTCTGTAACTATTACCGCAACGTGTGCACATACACTACAATCTACCGTATTCTGTAACTATACCGCAACGTCGTGCACATACACATACAATCTACCGTATCTGTAACTATACCGCAACGTGTGCACATACACTACAATCTACCGTATTCTGTAAACTATCCGCAACTGTGCACATACACTACAAATCTACCGTATTCTGTAATATACCGCAACGTGTGCACATACATCAATCTACCGTTATTACTGTAAAACTACACCGCAACGTGTGCACATTACACTAAATCTGCGTATTCTGTAACTATACCGCAACGGTGCACATACACTACAATCTACCGTATTCTGTAAACATACCGCAACGTGTGCACATTACAACTAACATCTACCGTATTCTGTAACTATACCGCAACGTGTGCACATACACCACAATCTACCGTATTCTGCAACTATACCGCAACGTGTGCACATACACAGCAGTCGGATAGATTGTTACCTATATATAGATATATCTGATCCTCCTTGGCAAAAGTTATGATAATTTTCAGGAATTGTATAGGGGCATACAGGTGGCAAAGCAATACCATGATCAACCCAATGAGGCACAGACTAGAGTGCAAGCTCTTGGGGAGAGGAAACCTGAGCCCCTCACCCCCTTTATCTCTCTAGGTTTATTGATCTGATCATTCCCCCCCAAGTCTAAAATGAAGACCTGGCGATCTATGCAGGAGACCCCTCTCCCAGGTCACCCTCATGGTTAACCCTTCCCCTGCCTGATGTGGCCACAAAGTGGTTTAACCCGTTTATTTCCAGACTCGTCTGAACATGTTTGAGAGATAAATTATTTTATAAACTTTTCTGGCTAATAATTAATTTACTGAAGAGATAAAAAAAAATACTATGAGGATTTCACTAACCACCTGCTCCCTCCCCCATCAGTGCTGGGCATGCTGAATCTTGTAGTGCTGCAGCATACACAACATAACCATTGCACAGTGGCAACTGGCTTCCAGACAGTGACTGAACTACAAGTCCCAGCATGCTTAGCAGTGCATTCTCCTTTTACTTTATGCCACCAGTGCCAGTGCTGGTGCCCAGAAGCAAGAGGGTCATTGATTCTATTTTTCATGTGGATGGAACTACAAGCTCCAGCATTTCCTGTTGCAATAACGTTGCAACGAGTCAATGTTTCCTCCATTCATTAAAGGACACTCATCACCAGGATGAAGGACTGTATGCAAATGAGTCTGAGGGGCTCCAGGCACTATTTACACCTATGAATCCAGGAGCCCCTCGGACTCATTTGCATACAGTGCTTCATCCTGGTGGTAAATGCCCTTTAAGCTCTAGAACATTGCAATGTGTGGATTCCTCACCCCCAGGAGGCACTGGATGCTGAGGACTGTAGTCCAAATATCCCATAGTGCAATTGTCAGGAGAAATGGGGTCACTGTGCATGATGAGACTTCTAGTTCTCCAGCCAGCGCAATGTGCATAGAAGAACTACAACTCTCAGCATTGTGGTGGCTCTGGGATCCCAAATAACTTTATTCACAGTTTTATTGCAAACAATAATGTACATATAATTACTGTAAAATATTACATTCCACCTGTGTAACCTGCGCATAACCACAGATCCGGACTACAACTCCCACCTAGATTTACCTCTACTATCAGAATTACACCTCCCATCAAGTTGTATCTCTAATACCAGAACTACAACTCCCATCACTTTCTATCTCTATCAGAACTACAACTCCCATCACTTTCTATCTCTATCAGAACTACAACTCCCATCACTATCAATAGGAACAATTCCAAGATAGTTCTATCTCTACTATGAGAACTACGACTCCCATCAAATTCTATCTCTGCAATAAGAATTACAAATCCCAGCTCGTTTAGTCTTTACTTTCAGAACTACAACACCTATCATTCTCTATCAGGACTACAATTCCCAGATAGTTCCATCTCTACTATTAGAACTACCACTCCCATCAAGTTGTCAAACAGCTGGTGAGAGGTGTAGTTCCAATGCCAAAGCATCTGCCGTGTCTAACCCTTCAGTGCCAGACCATTCCACCTCTGCAGAGGATTGCTCCATCTCCATCAGCCGCTGCAGAGTATTTGTTATTTTTAGCCATCACATGTAATCCCAGGGCTGTCAGGGCGCAGCAGAGCATTGCTCCCCAGTCTTTCATCAGCTCCAGTGTCTGCGTCCTGAGCATTATGTCACTGATCTCTAGAGCTCCTAGACATCTCCTCACTCTGCTCCTGACAAAACATTGAGGACTAACCCCAAACAGATCTCTGCTTGCTGTGGAGAACCTTCATCAAATATCTTGGGCATGTGGAGAGGGACAAGTGAGAGCTTGTGGGATAAGTCAGCCAGGGTTATCATCATCATCATCACCATTGCTGCTGGGATCTACTCACCACCACAGTCCTATGATGTTGGCAGGACACAGGAGGATGAAGAAGAGACCCAGCTGAGTCCTGGACAGGGGCATCATGGTGGCTCTGGGAAAGGTGAGCTAAGACAATTTCCCCAGACAGATGAGATGGATTTATAGCTCCTTCTGCTTCTTCCAAAGGGGAGGCAGCCAAGAACTCACAAGGAGCTACATCAACAAGTAGAAGACTCCTAGGAATGCCTGGATTGTTCACTTTTTCTCCCTATGGGGATGGAGAAGAGGTGGGAGGACACTCAGCAAGTGCTGGGGACAGGGGGTTGCAGGATCCAGGTAGCATAGACTGTCCTGCAAGCGCAGAGCTAAGAAAGGGGAGCAAGATTTGGGAGGAACACACAAGGGTCGTGGGTGGAGAGATGAAAGACAAGGAGGAGGGAAGAGATAGAGGGAGGTGGATAAGAATTATTAATTGTGCATTGCCCTGCATGGTGAGGGGGCAGATAGTGGGACAATGCACATGGCATGGGCACTATACAGGTAGGGCAGGGTGTGGCAGCAGCATGGGGGGGGCACAGGTGAAATACACTGCTCCCCAGCTACCAGACCCAAAATTTCCCCCTGTCATTCACAAGTTTGCAGAAGAATGCAGAGACTTGGCAGTGTCTTCCTCCTGCAGGGAGGAGAGAATGGGAGGATTAAATAAAATACATTTCTCCAAACTGCAACAGATGATAAATGAAGGTAGAGGGGAAAAAAATGCTACAAAGTAACAAACCCCCATCAGTGAGATAGTAAGGGGAGGAATCAGAGGGGCCGCAAACTTCCCAGGAATGAAGTCCCTGCAGGTGGCAGCTCCTGGGCAGAGGTTATCTACTGATGGAAGAGGAGAAGGAGAGATAAGAGCAGCAGGTCAGACATGGGGAGACCTGCTGGGGGGGTGGAGGAATTTAGGAGCAGGGATATTGTGAATGATGGTCCTTTAATTGGGTGTCTGCCCCCATTACATGAATCAATGAGTGACCATTAACAAAATACAAGTATTCTGCCTATAGGAATTCAGCAATCAGTTCAGAATCTCCCAGGATGTGCTGCTTGTTCAGGGTCTGCACAATATAATGATATAATAATATCTACATCAGACATGGTAGAATATGATGGGGAGTACAGGCTCCTGCATGATACAAGGGGGTGTCCAGACCTCTCATCACTCCCATCAGTCTGCTCTGGAGGATAATCCAGGCTGTAATTCTGGATAGTTCTGTGCCTCATTCATAGAGTTCACATCATAACACGGTGGGATCTCTGTTATTGGTCTCCAATCTGACAATCAGGAATAAAGTGAAGAAGGATTTCCCATTATGTAAAAAGTTATAGTATAAATGTCAATGAGGCTTTCCATGTATACAATGGGAAAATTACTGTGTATATATATATATGGATGCACTGTATACCTCTGGCATGTAATCTATGTATATGGGATATACTTATCCATTGAATGATATATATATATATATACTGTATATTATGGGATGTACTATATAATATACCTTATGTATATATGATGGACTGTATAGCTCTATGGGATGTAATATATATATATTGGGTACTATATGGAATCTGTACACCTTCAAGAACTGGAGGTCTCATAGTAAAAAAATTGTCCTTTAACTAACAAACATCATTATACGGAATCAGCAAAACCCCATTTTAGTCAGTGGGATGTTTTGGGCTGTGTTTGTGTCCATAATTTTAATTATCGGACATTATCGCTGTTGTCTAACCGGAGCAGAACAATGGAAGTTAGAGGACAGGTGTGAACAGGGTCTTAGTAGTCTGCAGTAATTTCCTAGTTACATATATATTAACCCCCCCCCCCCCCCCCCCCGAGGACAGATGTGAACAGGGTCTTAGCCGTCTGCGGTAATTTCCTAGTTACATATATGAACCCCCCAGAGGACAGATGTGAACAGGGTCTTAGCCGTCTGCGGTAATTTCCTAGCTGCACACGCAGAGGCTAGAAGGACACCTCGGTCATGTGTATGGAGTCCTGTGGACATGTCTGATGTATCTGCCGGTGTGTAGCTGCAGCATTTCCCAGCATGTATGTGCCCTGCTCCGACAGGTCTGTGCAGCACAGCAACGGCGCCAAATTCTTGTACGTGAAGCACCTCCAAAAACTGCAGCGACAGGTGATGTCATTCAAAGCCATGCTGCAACTTGTAGTCCTGCAAGGACCCGATTTAACCCCTGATTTTCCTTGTGTCATATAATGGCAGGTTATATGATCACATGATTGTTTCGTAAACCCAACGATCCTCCATGATGTCTCCAGGTAGCAGAGGTTGTGTAAATTCGGAGAGCAGAGGTCGCCCTGTGAATATGTCAATCATTTTCTCTGTCAGTCTATTAAAAATGGGTTTTGCCTCCTGCCGCCTGTCAGTGATTCACCTGTAGCCCCGGGCCGGATCTTGTACATATGGGGGGGGGGGGGGGCAGTAATTTGCTGCTCAGCAATAACATCTGAAAAATGGATCTAATACCAACAGGACTTCTCCCTCCCCCATCTATGTATACACAGACCTAACATGTCTTGTAGTGGATTATACTACTCACAATGAAGATGCAGCAGAGATGAATTTGTCTTTGATTGCATTTAGGATAGTGCAGCCGGTTTACCTGCAGTCCTATGTAAATTATTACAATGTCACATCACCTGGTGCCAAGTGACAACATCTGTATAGGAGGACGTGCATTCAGGGGATCCCCAATGATAACAGGTCAGGACGAGCTGGATTTGTCATGGTGATGTTTTCATGGATTGGATCTAAGCGAGTCCTATGTAAATCAGCAGATATAACAGAACCGCTACAAGATACTAAATCAGCTACAATTGTCTAGACAATCCTCTGTGATCTTACCGGGGTATTCATCTATCCTACACATAGGTGATCAGTATCAGCTCGGTGGGGTTCTCACACCTGACCCCTCAATTCTTAATGTGGCCTGCTCTCAGCTCAGTCATATTAAAGTCAATGCAATACCAAGTATGGCCACTATGCAATGTATGGCGCTGTGTTAGATAAAGAATGAAAAGGACATAGCAATCTTGGATGATCGTCTTGCCCCCAACAGATCAGATATTGATCACTTATGACCCTGAACTACAGATCACTGATGAGCAGGAAACAAAAGAGACATAATGCAACTGTAACAAATACCCAACTGTGAGAAGTCTATGGTGAGTTTGGAACTAGTATGTTCCTATACCAGGGCAGCAAGCAGAGATCTTAACAATGAAAAGGAATTCAAACACATTTGGGACACATTTATCAAAACCAGTGCAGTCTGTACTATGTGCAATTTGCCAGTGCGGTGTGCAGGGGGCACCAGATTCATCAAAATTGGCGCAAGGTCTTAATGAATCTGGCGCCCCTGCACTGATCGGGAATTGTTCACCAACTTTTTTGTGGTGCACCTTTAACACAGAGGGCCACAGGTGCCAGCAATGCACCAGGTTACTGAAGACCCGCCACCAGTTTTGATGAATCTGGCGCCCCCTGTACACTTTACAGGCAAACTGCACATAGCACAGACTGCACTGGTTTTGATAAATGTGGGCCGGAGCGCAGAGTCAAACAGAAAACTGGCTCAAACACTTAATAAATATGGCCCGAAGTTGTAAATTATTTCTCACCTTTAGTTACTAACAGGCAGAGTTCCCCTTTAAGTGCCCCTGCAAACCCTTTGGATACAATGTACAATTTCACAATTCCCGACCTGTTAAGATTCCACTTTTTCTATGAATCAGTTTAGAAAATCCAGTTTTTTGTGTCTTCCATTACACAAACACTGGCTGTGAGCGAGCGGACGGGGATAAATCCTCACCAGCCGGGCACATACCCCCCCAGTCCCGGAGATTTATGGAGCTCGCCCCCGGATTACGAAATATTCATATAAATGTTTATTTCTTCCATTCACGTTCTGCAGTCGGCGGATATTTTATGATCTGTGGAAGAGCCATTGTTTCTTCTGTGTAAAGCAGGGTGAGAGACAACTGTGTACCAAGAGCTAGCAATCTAATTTACACGATCTGCACTTCTTTCGATATGGGCCCCAGACTTCATCCTGTAACCCAGCACAATAACCAGTAGCTGGAGTGTCACACTGTAGGACCAAACATCATGGCTGCTACTAGAAGACGGCCAAGAATTGCTGGACCGAAAATGTCCAAAGGGTCATGGCATAGGGGTCACATGACTGTGGGAACCACCAGCCCACCTGGGCAGTAATCTACGCAAACATTCAGGGGACAGTGGACTAGATTGGATTCTGTTTGGAGACTTGGATGCAGCCGAAGCTGTGATGATGTCACACTGCAGGCTGGGTGATGTCATCATGCTTATCTATGTGACCTCAGTGTCAGACCTGCCCACTAGAGGACGGCTCCAGGCTCTTACCCAATAAAGAGCTTCAGAAATCCAGCAGACCACCTTTTGGAGGTTACAAGGGTCTATTTCCTAAAGCCTGATGAAGAGTGGGACCCCCAGGACAAGTTTTTCTGGTCGGCCTATGTAACTCCAGTCGACACTGTGTGACATAACCAACTCTGAAATTAAGAGAGCAGTCTCCCCAATATCTATCACTGCTAAACTAAGAAGCCTCAGAAGATACCAAGACACACTAGCTATATGGAACCACCAGCCCACCAGGACATTGACCTCTCCTGACAATGCAGGTGAAAGGGGCCCGGATCAGATCCTTGTGTGTCTGGCTGTGATGCAGTGATGTCATCAGTCTCTCCGTGGTGACATCATCAGTATCGGCATCTGTGTGACAATGAGACTTAAAACCCGCCACAGAGCAGTATATCCAGGGAAACAGAACACCGCCGGCCCAGCAGGATAGATACAAGTACATAATAGTAGAGAACTTCTAGCATTGAGAATATCCCTTTAATAGTATCAATTTTCTTCCAGAGATACAGAACACGACAGATACAAGTTCATTTGTTTCAGACTCTTCCGGAATTCTTATTAATAACGTGATAAATGGATATAATGGAGAACTTTGACCCGGATACTCTCAGCGCTGGAACGTCTCTGCAGATCTTCTATTGGGACATAAAGGGGTAAATTTCCTACATCTCCCATAGCCGAGGCATCAACACCTGGAAAATATGGGAGGAGCCTGAGACGCACCTGACTGTGACCCCTGTAGAGATTGGGTCTGCAGCGCTTTTATGAGGGATAAGTGGGTCATCCCTCAAAGACAAGGGTCAGTGCAGGGATCCCGAGTAGAACCCCCGTATACTCTAATAGGGGATACATAGATCCACACTGCACGTCTACAGCACAAGCAGTGACACCGGTGAATCCTCCTCCGGCTTATAGGAAAAAGAAATTGTCGGAAAAAAGAATTCTTTGCCAAATAGGCAGGACACAAAATCTGCGGAGGATGAAGGGATCCCAATGACATGAAGAAACAACGTCCGTACGGGTACATGGACTTTTTCCATTCGAGGAATTTTCCAATACAAATCATCAATGTATCCAGATAGTGATGTGTGATTAGAGTCCATAGGGGGCGCTAAGAAATACCAAAAATGTACAAAATTCAGGACCACGATCTTATGTGAATGGGAATCGCCATGACCCTGGCTGATCATAGAGAGGGTGACACCATAGGGGTAAAATATCATCCGGCCCTGGTGTCTAGAGGGCGATATGTTTTCCAAGATTTAGATATCAACGACCTATCCACAGGATAGATCATCGGTATCAGATTAGTGGGGGGCTCACACCTTGGGACCCCCATCATTCAGGGAGTCAGGAGTTCACTGCTCCGTTCTCTGTATTCCTGATCCCATTCACCTCAATAACTACTGACCTGCAATAACCAGGAGTGGCCACTATACACCGGCTGGCGCTGCGTTGTGCAGTTGGCTCTTTCTATCTCCTAGTTATTAGGAGTCTCAGTTTTTGTCATTTTTCTCATATATTTTTGCAGACTTCTATCTTCTTTTACTTTCTCCTACATTCCAATAACTTTATTAGCAATCTACATTTTCTCAGAAATAGTCACATCTCCATTTTCAGTCATTTGACTCCAATTTTTTGGCTTAATTCTTCCACTTCCAGGTTCATAAAAATATTATTCTAGAAAACAAACTTTATATATTGTGAGATTCTAATAAAATTTGTTTTAAGAATATGGATTTTTCCCCCCACGTCATTAACCCCTTGCAGCCCGGCTCCTGGGGCGTCAGGGGTTTGGGAATCTCTGGTTGTTGTTGTTTGTGTTGTGACAACATTGCGGCGGTGTCGGATTAGTCTCCATGTTCCTGTTTTCTAATGACCACCAGTAGATGCCAGGGCAAAGGTCTCCGTCCGCTCAGGTGTCCTGCGCCTCCATGGCTTTTTATGTGCTAGACTAAACACCTGCAGCCAAATACAGCTGTGCATAGTGGGGGCGAGCGGCCGGCCGGGGGTGCACCCCCATGAAGGAGCTCTTGTCCGTACTAATAATATGGCTGCTGCACGTTTAGCCGGGGAACAATCCTGTATTTGAAGGCTACGGGTGGGCTCATTGTGCACCTGAAGAGCGATCTGTCCTCATGTGAGAGATAACCCTGACATGGGGCGACAGCAGCCAGTGCTGAAATCCCAGGATCTTCTTCTGCGGAGGAGGGGGAGGGCGCCTCTGGTCCCCCCTTATAGTGAATGGTGTGGCCATAGACAGGAGGACAGGTGTAAATGGTTATCAGATCTGCAGGCGAATGAAATAATCCCTTTGATTTTCGGCACTGGGATTTTATAATGGGATGGGAGAGAGAGGGGGGGGCAAGAACCAAAAATCCTCATAGCAGGTGCAGGAGGCCGCGGCTGACTGATGTCAATGTGGTCCATTCAAAGAATCAACGGCCACGTCTTCAGTCCCTTATCACATCACGCTACATGGACGTACCCCTAGGACCCAAACGCTGTACAACACAAATGTACCGTAGTTATTTTTGGAATTTTTTTTTTAAATATAGCGGATGTCCCATAATGCATCTGTTCAAACTGATATTTGCTAAATGGTAGGAGCAGAGTACAAAAGAAAAACTAATGATCTGATGGGTGGAGTCTGTTATATTAGTGTAGCAGCTGCTACAATGTAGATGGGGGTATCTCCGCTCCAGGGGGTCCCCTGCTGCTGCTACAATGTAGATGGGGGTATCTCCCGGGGACCCCTTGGAGGGAAGTGACCTCATCTACATTTTCGCAGCGGGGACCCCTGGCGAGAGAATACCCCATCTACATTGTAGCAGCCGGGGACCCCTGAGAGAGGCTACCCCCATCTTACAGTGTAGCGCTAGCAGAGGGACTCCCCTGGAGG
>WNYA01000607.1:106466-129333 GCA_019512145.1 Engystomops pustulosus
CCAGACCTCAGGAATAAATATAGAATCCAGACTCTCAAAAAAGTAAAAGTCCCAAATTGTTATACACAAATACAAAGCCTATACAGACCCTCTAAACTAAGACACAAACCGGATAAAGTGTCTTGAATAAATACAGACCCCAGACCACCCCCCCCCTAAAATAATAATAATAATTCCCTCATTATTAATACAGATCCAAGATCAGACCCCATTAAAATAAAATACAGACACTAGTCAAAGCCGCCTTCACCTATAAAGACACCTCAGCATCAAGTGCAGAATTAGAGATGACCCTCTAAAGTACTACAGACCCCAGACCAGAACCAAAATGATTACATGTCCCAAAGCCAATCCCCACGCCCTACATCAGGGAACACAGACCCCAAACATAAGAGCAGATTAGGACTGGACCCCGAGTCCCCATTTACTGCTTACATCTTGTACCAGATCCAAGCTTTTTGGGGAGCGGAGGGGGATCCCTTCTGACCCGCTTTTAGTTCTGCAGTTCATGGACCTTGGTAGGATCTTTAAAGGTCCTGGAAGGCTTCCTGTATGGAAGTGGGTTGACACGTGTGAGGATCTCAGGGCCGGAGGTTATAGAGCCCTGCCGGACCACCAGGATTCAGCGATCATTACCACAGGACGGCTGCGGGACCTGCAGTAACTCCAGGACATTTCATATACAAAAACCTTTTGTTTCTTTGTGCACTCACTCCAGTAGAGGTGGTCGTATCCAAGGAAGCCATCTCATTTCTAAGGGGCAACATGGAAACATTTATGAGAAATTATCTTTACACAGGAACATTTTTTTTCATAACATCTAATTGAAGAAATGTTTATATATGGCAGATTAATGAAACTGAATGTGAGTGCCCAGATGAGAGGAGAAGACTCCTTTAAGTCTACACGCTCGGGTTGGGTTTGGGTGGTCATGGGTCCCCTAGAAGTTAAATTTTTTAAAAACGTAATCATATTCCACATCATATTCCCTAAGACCACAGAACGTACACCGAAAATAAAAACCTTTGAACTGAAGACCCCAAACAAACTCTGTGATCCCCCCCCCCCCCAAGAAGAGTATTTAATTTTCTTTTTTTTGCTCCTTCTTGGGATCAGAATTTTTTTATTTATTTTTTTAAATCTCACTTTTTGAGACTTTGGCCAACACAAAGATGATATCACTTTTCTCATGGGGAATTTATATAGTGGGAAATTAGGCTGCAAGTAGACGGTAACTTGCACCAAAAATTGGGCAAGACACACCATCACATTACGCAGCATTCTGCTAAGTAGACAATTGAGAATGGACACAGTCGGCCCATTTTACTCAGATTTGCACAAAAAAAAAAAATTGTGCTTTTTAATATACATCGCCTGCCATGTCAAAAAGATTTTGCTAAACTTTTCTACACAAATGGGGGAAAAAAATGCGTAAATTCAACGTGGACTTTTATGTGGATGTTTTGCATGAAACTGACCGCCGTGCGAAGAAAAAAAATTTGATGCCCACTCTAACAAAAAAATGCTACTGTCCTAAAAGATAAGTAATGGGGACCATTTATCACATGTCAGCGCACAGCACGCATCCATATGATGGAAGCCCCCACCCACAATGCGTCAGATGCATCAGGAGGCTCCAGCCATAAGCAGCGACCGTTCAGGCTTGAACAGCCACAAACCACAGCAGGTACAATTGCGCGGTGCGTTCCACTCCGCCGACTGCGCCCCCTTCTTGTCCTGCACCGTGGAGGCTGCGTAAAGGGGGAAATAATTTCAACCCCTGGCAATGGCTATTATTTCAGGGCTTGTAAATATGATAAAAAATACCCCCATGTCTCTTAGCACTATTGACGCTACTTGCTGCGCAGGGAAATTTTTTATTTTCCTTTCCCTTTATGGTTAGGCTGGCTTTTGCACCGACAAGTTTGCCCAGTATTTGGACCAAAATGTCTTGTCCAAATTCACAGAGCAGAATCCTGGTCATCTGAACCAAGCTGCATTCAGTAGTCCAATTCAGGTCTGGTAAGTGCACAGATGAATTTTCACAATTGTGGTGCTCTTACATGGGCCATAAAAGTAAGTGAAATATAAATTTGGGATGAAAACCACACAAGTTGGTTTGTATTCCAGAATTTTTTCACAAGGATTTGCAAGAGGATCCACATTGTCCCAAGTTAGCATCAAATCAGCCCATGTAAATGGCGCAATACACTGCCTGAGGAACGAATATTCCAAGGCACTTGTGTTCCAAGCACTGCCCCCTCGTCGGGCTTTGTAAAAAGGCCTTTAGGTTGGTCGTATGACCCAGATGGTTGTTACGAATTGCAAGACATTTTACCAGACAGGTCAAGATTTGTGGGTGACGGAAAAAAGAAAAATCTACCTGTTGTCACAGGGGTTTTTTTTTTTATTGCCCCAAACAATGGCACCTCCAGATGATGCCACGGTCGGGACATTGACTGATGATGCCATCAAGTGCTAAGACAAGACCTTAAAATTTCCTTTATTCTGGTTTTTGTATCATCCGACCACTGTAAGAATATTGTAAATGCACAATAGATTACCGTATGTACATATATACCATATATACACATATAACTGATATACCAAAAGGAGCATGTCATCTGGATAAATAGATTTACATTTCACCTTGTCAGTTGGAGCTTGTGAAATTCGGCAATAACATACGAGCGACAATTTACGCATTAGGCGCTAAACCGCCATCTCTTTAAAAAAAAAAAATGCATACGATGCCGTTCAGCGTGTTAACATTTACGTTCGGAAGGAAAACATAAAAATTTATGAGAGCGATACAATAC
Organism: Engystomops pustulosus; assembly: GCA_019512145.1. Classification (NCBI taxonomy): domain Eukaryota; kingdom Metazoa; phylum Chordata; class Amphibia; order Anura; family Leptodactylidae; genus Engystomops; species Engystomops pustulosus. Next base: position 109,286 of record WNYA01000607.1, read on the forward strand.
AAAATGGGGAGGGGGAAATACATTATAAAAATACAATATTCCCCATTAGTGGTGGACATAGATAGTCATCCGTTTTACAAGGATTTCACCGTATGCCGCAAGACGCATTCATCAAGACCACCCTGGTGGGATATTCTTTATCCTGTCCACAAGGGTCCGGTCATGGACACCTGTATCAGCAACACGCCAACGTTTTTTTTGTTTACCAGCCAAAACGGAGGCAGCTGGTAGACTGAGGGAGGTGGGGACATAGAAGCAAATGCGACCGACTGCAAGAATACAAGACACCTGTGGGTGTCATCTGTCTACCATGGGAAACAGGCCCAGCGTTTGCATATGACAAGTTGGCAAAGGACACTTGGACATCCTAGATTTTAATCCCGATTGTGTGTTTTTGTTTTTTTTTGTTAAATGGTGTATGGTGAAGATTATATTTAGGTATTACAACTTTTAATTATACATCTATATCCTCCAATTATCATGTTTTAGAACCGGGCACTATTTTAAATCCGCACACGTAAATTTTACCTCAGAAACACAGGTTACCATTACAATTGGGGAGGGAGGGAAATGTCACTGCACAACTATGTTAAAGCTTGTTCCTACATTTATATTTTACAGGACCAGTTTATACTTTTATTCCGAATTTTTTTTCCCCAATTTTTATTCACTAAATAGAATTTGGTCCACCATTTTGTTAATTGATCCCAACACTAGTATATGACTGGACTGTTCCAAGTTGGTGCACAGTGGGGGAGAATTCATTAATTCAGTTCATGTAAAAATGGTGCTTTCACCCCTTTCACAACCATAATCCATCTGCTATACTATTAAAGCTAAGTAGAAAATGCAACCAGCATCCCAAAAGTTGTACTCTACTGTGTTATACACTTATGTAGGAGTAGAATAAAACAGTGAAGAAGCCATTTTGTTGTATGAACCAATGATCTTTATGTTACCGGAACGTTCCAACATAATTTACAGGGGAGGAGATGATTTAATAAAGCCAATGGTCACAAAGAAAAATATTACCCAAAACAGACCAATCAGATTACAGCTCTCATCTTGCCATGTACTGAAGTAAAGATGAATCCTGCAAGGTGATTGGTTGCCATATCCAATCCTTCCTTTGGGTATTAAAGGATTTTTACCTCACAGAATTAAGAAGCCTCCATCTTTGTGAAACATGACAAAGGTGAGCACACGGTCCCATTAATATTATGTTGCATTAGGAAAGACAAATAATCAGTGTGTAAATATAAACCAGAAGAGTTCTCTCTCTTTGAGGCTCTGTTCACACCTGAAAGGCAGATTTGACTGGAAAAATATCTTCACAGGCAGTAACAATATTTTCTTCAACAAAATGGACATCCCAAAAGATGGACTGACTCCTTTATAAGTCACCATGGTCCATTAGGCGCCGCCAGAGTCCAGTTTGCTATGGTTCTGGTTTGGATAGGGGGTTTGTGGGATCCGCCATGAATGTATAACATTGTCCTTCATAACACGGCCGGCTTTAAAATAAAATACAGGCGGTCCCCTACTTAAGGACACCCGACTTACAGACAACCCATAGTTACAGACGGACCCCTCTGCCCACTGTGACCTCTGGTGAAGCTCTCTGGATGCTTTAAAATAGTCCCAGATTGCAATAATCAGCTTAAAATTGTCTGCAATGAAGCTTTATTTATAATTCTTGGTCCTATTACAGCAAAAAAATTTGAAACTCCAATTGTCACTGGGGCAAAAAAAAAAAATTGTCGGGAACTACAATGATAAAATATACAGTTTCGACTTACATACAAATTCAACTTAAGAACAAACCTACAGTCCCTATCTTGTACGTAACCCGGGGACTGCCTGTAACCATCGATAAAATCCCTTGGTGCTCCGGAGACACAACTCCACAGCTACCTGCCATTTACCAACCACATCACGAAACGGCAGACGGTAAGTCCTCATCTTAATGTTTCCTACACTGTACTTAAGAGTTGCAAATGCAGGTGGCTACTGAAGGACACCCAACTTACAGACAACCCATAGTTACAGACAGACCCCTCTGACCTCTGGTGAAGCTTTCTGAATGCTTCGCTATAGCAATGATCAGCTGTAAGGTGTCTGTAATGAAGCTTTATTGATAATCCTTGGTCCCATTACAGCAAAAAAATGTTTTAACTCCAATTGTCACTGGGGCCAAATTTTTTTTTGTCTGGATCTACAAAGATTAAATGTACAGTTTCGACTTACATACAAATTAAACTTTAGAACAAACCTCCGGACCCTAACTTGTACGTAACTGGGGGACTGCCTGTACATCGAAACAGCGCTGTCTACAGTTGTGAATCTGTTCCTATGGGAATAGATAAACTGCTTTGGCTTTAATCCTACATCATGTTGTTATTAGGCTTCCTGAAAGTCATGCTTGATTTTAAGGGGGTTGCCTTACAAGGTAGCTAAGAGGCAATGTTTTCCTTATCCCATCCTGGAAAATATATAAGTGCATATTTCCCAATCCTCCATTCATGTATAAGCCCCTTTTCAGCTGGGGGACACATGGGTACTGAAATTCTGCCGCAGATCCACCACAGCATTCATGCAGTCGGGTTAGCAATGTAAACATTTTGAGTGAAAAGATAATAAAAATGTACATCCTTGCCTCATGCAAAATGTGTGGGAGGCTGATAACCGGCCCCCAATGGATATCAGTCGCCATTGACACCCGGGCACAGCGAGTTGAGCACTTGCTGTCTCACTGCACTGTGACCTGTGACCTTTGCAATACTACGAGATGGGTACACGCTTCTCTATGGGAACGGGAGGGGTGAGCAGCGGGTGAGAATACGTTTGTGTGCAAGAAGCTTTAGGCTACATTCACACGACCGTTAAGGGACGCACATACGGCCACCAATGCGTGCACGGAGCGATACAGTGCAGAACACGCTTGGCACCGTACTGTTCCGTACACTGGGAAAATATAGGACGTGTCCTATCTTTCCCTGTATCACTGTGCAGTGCGCCATGTATCTCTATGGAAAGGGGAGGAGACAAGCAGCGCTCACCCCTCCTCCTTTCCCATGCACTGACGTTTGCGCTCCGTGCTACGGGACGACAACCACACGTTAGTGTGAATGTAGCCTTAAATTGTGTCGTCTATATTATTACAAGTGAGAAAAAAAATAATTATACAAGATTCTAACCACTCACTTGACCACACCCAAAAAGCAAATAGACCCCCAAAATAGACAAAAAAAAAGTTGGCCCCCAAAATGGACCCCTTCGGTTCTCTAGTTCTAGACAATTTTACCTCATGACAGACAAGTTTTTCGTCAGAAACGCACAAACATGCTTTGTCGGGTGTAAACGCTCACGACTCTGCGCACCATTACCTAAACTTTTGATTCTACAGGACTAAAAACTTTTATTAGGAAATATTTTAATGGTTTTTAATTCACCAAAAACTCCCATTTTCACGTTCATCTTTGTCTAGTCTCATTTCTCTCTCCGACTATTTATCTTCTCTCGAGTTCTGGACCTTGATCCTTCCCCGCTCCGATCGTACCATCCTACCGATCCGCGTACTCTGCCTTATTGGACTGGGAGATGATTTATTGGAGCTGTATACCGGATACGGCTCAAAGACATGTCTATTACTTGTGCCATAAATCTCATTTTCTACCTCCCGACGTTGCATGCGTATTCACAATCTGACTGATGACCGTCCTTATCACACCGGACGTGTCCACAAACGACCTCAAAATGATAATACCTCACAAATACGCAACACACATAAAACCATAAAACCTGTGTATATAACTGTGCAGCCTCATCTCCAGACAACGTGTGCAACACCCCCAGGCATTGCCTATCAAGGGAGTAGTCCGCGGCCCGACGTCAACGGTCACAACGTCTGCCCCAGAGCAGAACAGCATTTACTACAATTACCGGCGGGCGAGACACACCTGCAACATACACATGACTCAACATCGCCTAACCTTGCCACTACACAACAATACACACACAGACTGCTCGTGATGCAACACACCGCAACCTGCCCACTGCCATGATGTAACCAGATCCCACCGGGCACTAGACAGGTGTGAGGGGATGTTTATTACTAATGTGTCCCCTCCCAAGGGACAAGCAACATGTTATGATCATAAAGTGGGCAGAGAAAGAAGAAGATGTAAGCTTATGGGTCGCAGAGGAGAAGATTTATAGGTAGGAGTTGCCCCCCCTCTTACAGCGTGATACAGACAGAAGGAGCTATGAGCCCGTATCTCCTCCTCCTCCTGCAGGGTGATATAGACAGAAGGAGGAGATATGAGTCTGCCACTCCCCCTGCAGGGTTATAAAGAAAGAAGGAGGAGCCATGATTCCGCACCCCCCCCACCTGCAGGGTGATGCAGAAAAGAGGAGGAGCCATGACTCTGCCCCTCCTTCTGCAGGGTGATTGAGAAAGGAGGAGGATGTGCAATGATTGCTCCTCCTCCTACAGGGTGACACAGACAGAAGGAGCTATGGTCCACCCTCCTCCTCCTGCAGGGTGATACAGACAGAAGGAGGAGCCATGACTCTGCCCCTCCTTCTGCAGGATGAATGAGAAAGGAGGAGGAGCCATGACTGCCCCTCCTTCTGCAGGACAACACAGACAGGAGGAGCTGCAGGGAGCTGCACCCTCCTCCTCCTGCAGGGTGATACAGACAGAAGCAGGAGCTATTAGTCCACCACCCTCCTCCTCCTGCAGGGTGTTACACAGCTGTTACTTCTGTCTGTATCACCCTGCAGGAGGCGGGGCAGACTCATTCTGCAGGACAGAGAGCTGTGGTTGATTCTCTGTACAATAGCTGGTGGAGAGAGCGGCTTCTCCTTTGTCCTCCACTATATAAATGTAGAAGGTAACATTCAGCTCCGGAATTAATCCCTCTATTTTCTGCGCCTGACACAAAAGCAGCAAGTTAAATATTCACCAGATGCAATAGTGACAGCCGCGTGCCGTTTAAAGGGCCAGAGGAGGCTGGATGGTGGCCAGGATGTATGAATGATTTATGAACAGCTGATAGAAGAGAGGGGGGGGGTGGAGGCTGGGAAAGGGGCTGGAGGGGCGGAGACAGAGGGGGGAGGCGAGGACTCCGTGTCAGCTGGGGTAAGGGCGAGGAGACAAAGAAAACCTCTTAGGGAGCGTTGAGAAAGTCTAGCTCCAATCTGTAGGCAGAGGATGCAGATGTTCACATTACACACGCTCTCCTTAGCAATTCATGAAGAGCAGACCCAACACCACACCGACAGTCCCCCATCTGCTGGCAACTTGCCCTACCTCACCCCACCGACTCTCTCGTCTTCGCCCCTACCATGGAATATCCTTACTCCAGCACCGCTTATATTCCCATCTGTGTACCAAAAACCTCTCCTCGAAATCCATCAGTGCCATTCACAAGGTTATAAGCAGTGACATCACCACCGATGTATAACCAAGAACAACGGCTCGGTGCAACGCCAACAAACAGGGTGAAGACCGGTGCAGCGGCTCGGTGCAACGCCAACCAGACCTCAGGAATAAATATAGAATCCAGACTCTCAAAAAAGTAAAGTCCCAAATTGTTATACACAAATACAAAGCCTATACAGACCCTCTAAACTAAGACACAAACCAGATAAAGTGTCTTGAATAAATACAGACCCCAGACCACCCCCCCCCTAAAATAATAATAATAATTCCCTCATTATTAATACAGATCCAAGATCAGACCCCATTAAAATAAAATACAGACACTAGTCAAAGCCGCCTTCACCTATAAAGACACCTCAGCATCAAGTGCAGAATTAGAGATGACCCTCTAAAGTACTACAGACCCCAGACCAGAACCAAAATGATTACATGTCCCAAAGCCAATCCCCACGCCCTACATCAGGGAACACAGACCCCAAACATAAGAGCAGATTAGGACTGGACCCCGAGTCCCCATTTACTGCTTACATCTTGTACCAGATCCAAGCTTTTTGGGGAGCGGAGGGGGATCCCTTCTGACCCGCTTTTAGTTCTGCAGTTCATGGACCTTGGTAGGATCTTTAAAGGTCCTGGAAGGCTTCCTGTATGGAAGTGGGTTGACACGTGTGAGGATCTCAGGGCCGGAGGTTATAGAGCCCTGCCGGACCACCAGGATTCAGCGATCATTACCACAGGACGGCTGCGGGACCTGCAGTAACTCCAGGACATTTCATATACAAAAACCTTTTGTTTCTTTGTGCACTCACTCCAGTAGAGGTGGTCGTATCCAAGGAAGCCATCTCATTTCTAAGGGGCAACATGGAAACATTTATGAGAAATTATCTTTACACAGGAACATTTTTTTTCATAACATCTAATTGAAGAAATGTTTATATATGGCAGATTAATGAAACTGAATGTGAGTGCCCAGATGAGAGGAGAAGACTCCTTTAAGTCTACACGCTCGGGTTGGGTTTGGGTGGTCATGGGTCCCCTAGAAGTTAAATTTTTTAAAAACGTAATCATATTCCACATCATATTCCCTAAGACCACAGAACGTACACCGAAAATAAAAACCTTTGAACTGAAGACCCCAAACAAACTCTGTGATCCCCCCCCCCCCCAAGAAGAGTATTTAATTTTCTTTTTTTTGCTCCTTCTTGGGATCAGAATTTTTTTATTTATTTTTTTAAATCTCACTTTTTGAGACTTTGGCCAACACAAAGATGATATCACTTTTCTCATGGGGAATTTATATAGTGGGAAATTAGGCTGCAAGTAGACGGTAACTTGCACCAAAAATTGGGCAAGACACACCATCACATTACGCAGCATTCTGCTAAGTAGACAATTGAGAATGGACACAGTCGGCCCATTTTACTCAGATTTGCACAAAAAAAAAAAATTGTGCTTTTTAATATACATCGCCTGCCATGTCAAAAAGATTTTGCTAAACTTTTCTACACAAATGGGGGAAAAAAATGCGTAAATTCAACGTGGACTTTTATGTGGATGTTTTGCATGAAACTGACCGCCGTGCGAAGAAAAAAAATTTGATGCCCACTCTAACAAAAAAATGCTACTGTCCTAAAAGATAAGTAATGGGGACCATTTATCACATGTCAGCGCACAGCACGCATCCATATGATGGAAGCCCCCACCCACAATGCGTCAGATGCATCAGGAGGCTCCAGCCATAAGCAGCGACCGTTCAGGCTTGAACAGCCACAAACCACAGCAGGTACAATTGCGCGGTGCGTTCCACTCCGCCGACTGCGCCCCCTTCTTGTCCTGCACCGTGGAGGCTGCGTAAAGGGGGAAATAATTTCAACCCCTGGCAATGGCTATTATTTCAGGGCTTGTAAATATGATAAAAAATACCCCCATGTCTCTTAGCACTATTGACGCTACTTGCTGCGCAGGGAAATTTTTTATTTTCCTTTCCCTTTATGGTTAGGCTGGCTTTTGCACCGACAAGTTTGCCCAGTATTTGGACCAAAATGTCTTGTCCAAATTCACAGAGCAGAATCCTGGTCATCTGAACCAAGCTGCATTCAGTAGTCCAATTCAGGTCTGGTAAGTGCACAGATGAATTTTCACAATTGTGGTGCTCTTACATGGGCCATAAAAGTAAGTGAAATATAAATTTGGGATGAAAACCACACAAGTTGGTTTGTATTCCAGAATTTTTTCACAAGGATTTGCAAGAGGATCCACATTGTCCCAAGTTAGCATCAAATCAGCCCATGTAAATGGCGCAATACACTGCCTGAGGAACGAATATTCCAAGGCACTTGTGTTCCAAGCACTGCCCCCTCGTCGGGCTTTGTAAAAAGGCCTTTAGGTTGGTCGTATGACCCAGATGGTTGTTACGAATTGCAAGACATTTTACCAGACAGGTCAAGATTTGTGGGTGACGGAAAAAAGAAAAATCTACCTGTTGTCACAGGGGTTTTTTTTTTTATTGCCCCAAACAATGGCACCTCCAGATGATGCCACGGTCGGGACATTGACTGATGATGCCATCAAGTGCTAAGACAAGACCTTAAAATTTCCTTTATTCTGGTTTTTGTATCATCCGACCACTGTAAGAATATTGTAAATGCACAATAGATTACCGTATGTACATATATACCATATATACACATATAACTGATATACCAAAAGGAGCATGTCATCTGGATAAATAGATTTACATTTCACCTTGTCAGTTGGAGCTTGTGAAATTCGGCAATAACATACGAGCGACAATTTACGCATTAGGCGCTAAACCGCCATCTCTTTAAAAAAAAAAAATGCATACGATGCCGTTCAGCGTGTTAACATTTACGTTCGGAAGGAAAACATAAAAATTTATGAGAGCGATACAATACAAAATGGGGAGGGGGAAATACATTATAAAAATACAATATTCCCCATTAGTGGTGGACATAGATAGTCATCCGTTTTACAAGGATTTCACCGTATGCCGCAAGACGCATTCATCAAGACCACCCTGGTGGGATATTCTTTATCCTGTCCACAAGGGTCCGGTCATGGACACCTGTATCAGCAACACGCCAACGTTTTTTTTGTTTACCAGCCAAAACGGAGGCAGCTGGTAGACTGAGGGAGGTGGGGACATAGAAGCAAATGCGACCGACTGCAAGAATACAAGACACCTGTGGGTGTCATCTGTCTACCATGGGAAACAGGCCCAGCGTTTGCATATGACAAGTTGGCAAAGGACACTTGGACATCCTAGATTTTAATCCCGATTGTGTGTTTTTGTTTTTTTTTGTTAAATGGTGTATGGTGAAGATTATATTTAGGTATTACAACTTTTAATTATACATCTATATCCTCCAATTATCATGTTTTAGAACCGGGCACTATTTTAAATCCGCACACGTAAATTTTACCTCAGAAACACAGGTTACCATTACAATTGGGGAGGGAGGGAAATGTCACTGCACAACTATGTTAAAGCTTGTTCCTACATTTATATTTTACAGGACCAGTTTATACTTTTATTCCGAATTTTTTTTCCCCAATTTTTATTCACTAAATAGAATTTGGTCCACCATTTTGTTAATTGATCCCAACACTAGTATATGACTGGACTGTTCCAAGTTGGTGCACAGTGGGGGAGAATTCATTAATTCAGTTCATGTAAAAATGGTGCTTTCACCCCTTTCACAACCATAATCCATCTGCTATACTATTAAAGCTAAGTAGAAAATGCAACCAGCATCCCAAAAGTTGTACTCTACTGTGTTATACACTTATGTAGGAGTAGAATAAAACAGTGAAGAAGCCATTTTGTTGTATGAACCAATGATCTTTATGTTACCGGAACGTTCCAACATAATTTACAGGGGAGGAGATGATTTAATAAAGCCAATGGTCACAAAGAAAAATATTACCCAAAACAGACCAATCAGATTACAGCTCTCATCTTGCCATGTACTGAAGTAAAGATGAATCCTGCAAGGTGATTGGTTGCCATATCCAATCCTTCCTTTGGGTATTAAAGGATTTTTACCTCACAGAATTAAGAAGCCTCCATCTTTGTGAAACATGACAAAGGTGAGCACACGGTCCCATTAATATTATGTTGCATTAGGAAAGACAAATAATCAGTGTGTAAATATAAACCAGAAGAGTTCTCTCTCTTTGAGGCTCTGTTCACACCTGAAAGGCAGATTTGACTGGAAAAATATCTTCACAGGCAGTAACAATATTTTCTTCAACAAAATGGACATCCCAAAAGATGGACTGACTCCTTTATAAGTCACCATGGTCCATTAGGCGCCGCCAGAGTCCAGTTTGCTATGGTTCTGGTTTGGATAGGGGGTTTGTGGGATCCGCCATGAATGTATAACATTGTCCTTCATAACACGGCCGGCTTTAAAATAAAATACAGGCGGTCCCCTACTTAAGGACACCCGACTTACAGACAACCCATAGTTACAGACGGACCCCTCTGCCCACTGTGACCTCTGGTGAAGCTCTCTGGATGCTTTAAAATAGTCCCAGATTGCAATAATCAGCTTAAAATTGTCTGCAATGAAGCTTTATTTATAATTCTTGGTCCTATTACAGCAAAAAAATTTGAAACTCCAATTGTCACTGGGGCAAAAAAAAAAAATTGTCGGGAACTACAATGATAAAATATACAGTTTCGACTTACATACAAATTCAACTTAAGAACAAACCTACAGTCCCTATCTTGTACGTAACCCGGGGACTGCCTGTAACCATCGATAAAATCCCTTGGTGCTCCGGAGACACAACTCCACAGCTACCTGCCATTTACCAACCACATCACGAAACGGCAGACGGTAAGTCCTCATCTTAATGTTTCCTACACTGTACTTAAGAGTTGCAAATGCAGGTGGCTACTGAAGGACACCCAACTTACAGACAACCCATAGTTACAGACAGACCCCTCTGACCTCTGGTGAAGCTTTCTGAATGCTTCGCTATAGCAATGATCAGCTGTAAGGTGTCTGTAATGAAGCTTTATTGATAATCCTTGGTCCCATTACAGCAAAAAAATGTTTTAACTCCAATTGTCACTGGGGCCAAATTTTTTTTTGTCTGGATCTACAAAGATTAAATGTACAGTTTCGACTTACATACAAATTAAACTTTAGAACAAACCTCCGGACCCTAACTTGTACGTAACTGGGGGACTGCCTGTACATCGAAACAGCGCTGTCTACAGTTGTGAATCTGTTCCTATGGGAATAGATAAACTGCTTTGGCTTTAATCCTACATCATGTTGTTATTAGGCTTCCTGAAAGTCATGCTTGATTTTAAGGGGGTTGCCTTACAAGGTAGCTAAGAGGCAATGTTTTCCTTATCCCATCCTGGAAAATATATAAGTGCATATTTCCCAATCCTCCATTCATGTATAAGCCCCTTTTCAGCTGGGGGACACATGGGTACTGAAATTCTGCCGCAGATCCACCACAGCATTCATGCAGTCGGGTTAGCAATGTAAACATTTTGAGTGAAAAGATAATAAAAATGTACATCCTTGCCTCATGCAAAATGTGTGGGAGGCTGATAACCGGCCCCCAATGGATATCAGTCGCCATTGACACCCGGGCACAGCGAGTTGAGCACTTGCTGTCTCACTGCACTGTGACCTGTGACCTTTGCAATACTACGAGATGGGTACACGCTTCTCTATGGGAACGGGAGGGGTGAGCAGCGGGTGAGAATACGTTTGTGTGCAAGAAGCTTTAGGCTACATTCACACGACCGTTAAGGGACGCACATACGGCCACCAATGCGTGCACGGAGCGATACAGTGCAGAACACGCTTGGCACCGTACTGTTCCGTACACTGGGAAAATATAGGACGTGTCCTATCTTTCCCTGTATCACTGTGCAGTGCGCCATGTATCTCTATGGAAAGGGGAGGAGACAAGCAGCGCTCACCCCTCCTCCTTTCCCATGCACTGACGTTTGCGCTCCGTGCTACGGGACGACAACCACACGTTAGTGTGAATGTAGCCTTAAATTGTGTCGTCTATATTATTACAAGTGAGAAAAAAAATAATTATACAAGATTCTAACCACTCACTTGACCACACCCAAAAAGCAAATAGACCCCCAAAATAGACAAAAAAAAAGTTGGCCCCCAAAATGGACCCCTTCGGTTCTCTAGTTCTAGACAATTTTACCTCATGACAGACAAGTTTTTCGTCAGAAACGCACAAACATGCTTTGTCGGGTGTAAACGCTCACGACTCTGCGCACCATTACCTAAACTTTTGATTCTACAGGACTAAAAACTTTTATTAGGAAATATTTTAATGGTTTTTAATTCACCAAAAACTCCCATTTTCACGTTCATCTTTGTCTAGTCTCATTTCTCTCTCCGACTATTTATCTTCTCTCGAGTTCTGGACCTTGATCCTTCCCCGCTCCGATCGTACCATCCTACCGATCCGCGTACTCTGCCTTATTGGACTGGGAGATGATTTATTGGAGCTGTATACCGGATACGGCTCAAAGACATGTCTATTACTTGTGCCATAAATCTCATTTTCTACCTCCCGACGTTGCATGCGTATTCACAATCTGACTGATGACCGTCCTTATCACACCGGACGTGTCCACAAACGACCTCAAAATGATAATACCTCACAAATACGCAACACACATAAAACCATAAAACCTGTGTATATAACTGTGCAGCCTCATCTCCAGACAACGTGTGCAACACCCCCAGGCATTGCCTATCAAGGGAGTAGTCCGCGGCCCGACGTCAACGGTCACAACGTCTGCCCCAGAGCAGAACAGCATTTACTACAATTACCGGCGGGCGAGACACACCTGCAACATACACATGACTCAACATCGCCTAACCTTGCCACTACACAACAATACACACACAGACTGCTCGTGATGCAACACACCGCAACCTGCCCACTGCCATGATGTAACCAGATCCCACCGGGCACTAGACAGGTGTGAGGGGATGTTTATTACTAATGTGTCCCCTCCCAAGGGACAAGCAACATGTTATGATCATAAAGTGGGCAGAGAAAGAAGAAGATGTAAGCTTATGGGTCGCAGAGGAGAAGATTTATAGGTAGGAGTTGCCCCCCCTCTTACAGCGTGATACAGACAGAAGGAGCTATGAGCCCGTATCTCCTCCTCCTCCTGCAGGGTGATATAGACAGAAGGAGGAGATATGAGTCTGCCACTCCCCCTGCAGGGTTATAAAGAAAGAAGGAGGAGCCATGATTCCGCACCCCCCCCACCTGCAGGGTGATGCAGAAAAGAGGAGGAGCCATGACTCTGCCCCTCCTTCTGCAGGGTGATTGAGAAAGGAGGAGGATGTGCAATGATTGCTCCTCCTCCTACAGGGTGACACAGACAGAAGGAGCTATGGTCCACCCTCCTCCTCCTGCAGGGTGATACAGACAGAAGGAGGAGCCATGACTCTGCCCCTCCTTCTGCAGGATGAATGAGAAAGGAGGAGGAGCCATGACTGCCCCTCCTTCTGCAGGACAACACAGACAGGAGGAGCTGCAGGGAGCTGCACCCTCCTCCTCCTGCAGGGTGATACAGACAGAAGCAGGAGCTATTAGTCCACCACCCTCCTCCTCCTGCAGGGTGTTACACAGCTGTTACTTCTGTCTGTATCACCCTGCAGGAGGCGGGGCAGACTCATTCTGCAGGACAGAGAGCTGTGGTTGATTCTCTGTACAATAGCTGGTGGAGAGAGCGGCTTCTCCTTTGTCCTCCACTATATAAATGTAGAAGGTAACATTCAGCTCCGGAATTAATCCCTCTATTTTCTGCGCCTGACACAAAAGCAGCAAGTTAAATATTCACCAGATGCAATAGTGACAGCCGCGTGCCGTTTAAAGGGCCAGAGGAGGCTGGATGGTGGCCAGGATGTATGAATGATTTATGAACAGCTGATAGAAGAGAGGGGGGGGGTGGAGGCTGGGAAAGGGGCTGGAGGGGCGGAGACAGAGGGGGGAGGCGAGGACTCCGTGTCAGCTGGGGTAAGGGCGAGGAGACAAAGAAAACCTCTTAGGGAGCGTTGAGAAAGTCTAGCTCCAATCTGTAGGCAGAGGATGCAGATGTTCACATTACACACGCTCTCCTTAGCAATTCATGAAGAGCAGACCCAACACCACACCGACAGTCCCCCATCTGCTGGCAACTTGCCCTACCTCACCCCACCGACTCTCTCGTCTTCGCCCCTACCATGGAATATCCTTACTCCAGCACCGCTTATATTCCCATCTGTGTACCAAAAACCTCTCCTCGAAATCCATCAGTGCCATTCACAAGGTTATAAGCAGTGACATCACCACCGATGTATAACCAAGAACAACGGCTCGGTGCAACGCCAACAAACAGGGTGAAGACCGGTGCAGCGGCTCGGTGCAACGCCAACCAGACCTCAGGAATAAATATAGAATCCAGACTCTCAAAAAAGTAAAAGTCCCAAATTGTTATACACAAATACAAAGCCTATACAGACCCTCTAAACTAAGACACAAACCGGATAAAGTGTCTTGAATAAATACAGACCCCAGACCACCCCCCCCTAAAATAATAATAATAATAATAATAATAATTCCTTCATTATTAATACAGATCCAAGATCAGACCCCATTAAAATAAAATACAGACACTAGTCAAGGCCGCCTTCACCTATACAGACCCCTCAGCATCAAGTGCAGAATTAGAGATGACCCTCTAAAGTACTACAGACCCCAGACCAGAACCAAAATGATTACATGTCCCAAAGCCAATCCCCACGCCCTACATCAGGGAACACAGACCCCAAACATAAGAGCAGATTAGGACTGGGCCCCGAGTCCCCATATTTTTAATGGCTTGACATTTACTGCTTACATCTTGTACCAGATCCAAGCTTTTTGGGGAGCGGAGGGGGATCCCTTCTGACCCGCTTTTGGTTCTGCAGTTCATGGACCTTGGTAGGATCTTTAAAGGTCCTGGAAGGCTTCCTGTATGGAAGTGGATTGACACGTGTGAGGATCTCAGGGCCGGAGGTTAAGTCTACAAGCCGGGTTGGGTTTGGGTGGTCATGGCTCCCCTAGAAGTACAGTTTTTTAAAAACGTAATTATATTCCACATCATTTTCCCTAAGACCACAGAACGTACACCGAAAATTAAAACCTTTGAACTGAAGACCCCAAACAAACTCTGGGGGCACCCATTAGTCTCTGCTAAGTGAAACGGGGCACTGTGCTTGCCAAAGTTGGGAAGACTACCACCCATTGACCTCAATGCACCTAAAACTGCCCATTTGGGGGTCTCACGACCCCCCCCATGTCCCCCACAATGAGGTCTTTCTGCACACCTGTGGTGGGCAGAGAACATTCCTGGCTGATGCCGCCCTCGCCAGCTGCAGGATTCCTTTGCAGAGCAGACAATTGTGTGCAATCACCTGCAGGCTCATTATCAGGAGGTGAGAGGTCTTTTGATGTTAAGCCCCCGTGAGGCAGATGAGTGCGGCTCATCCTCAGAATTCCCAAGATCCTGGCAGATTCAATATCAGTGGGACATGTGAGGGGCTTCTCCTGACCTCTGCAGACCCCCGGGGGCAAGCAACTTATTGCATTGCATTCTGACAGCCCAAGTATGCAGCTCCAATTATGTGTCCCGGAGACCACTGGTATTTCATCCAATCCATAGGAGCCGGGAATTACATGCTAAGACCCCCGGAGGCAGAAAGAAGAAGGATACAAGATTCATATATTACATTATGTATGGGGAATGTACAGCTGCGTGCGGCTGTATCACACTACATAGGATTGGATACATCCCATCATCCACACAGTGTGGCACCTCATAGGCTTGGCTACATTGTATCAAACATTATAGCCTTTGATACAGTAGTTCTGCAGAAAGTATCTCACAAGCTAGGCTTAGATACATCCGCTCAACAACACACAAGGTTAGATACACCTACTCTTTTCTGGCATAACATGTTATACGCATGGGCAGGCTGTATCACAAGCTTTAATGTAGCTAGTCAGCGGAAAGTATCACGTATGCTGGGCTTAGATACAGAAGTTCAGCAACAAATCAAACATATCAAACACAACGGGCTTAGATACTATACATCTGCAGAAAGTATGGCACAAGACAGGCTTAGTTACACAAGCTCAGCAGACAGTATCACACATGATAGACTTAGATACATCAGTTCAGCAGCCAATATCACACATGATAGGATTAGATACATGAGTTCAGTAACACAATATTACACAGGTTGGGCTTAGATACCTCACCCCAGCAATACAACAAGTATGGATGGAACTACTGAAAGGTTTAGATATACAGCTCAGCAGACTGTATCACATATGATAGGATTAGATACCCACATCATTAGATACACAGCTCAGCAGTATCCCACATGATAACTTAGATACAGAGCTTGGCCCTGGAGGATGATGGGGGCAGTAGTCCTGTCTGGCTCAGGATGGTATTTAGCAGGTATCCAGGAGTTATTAGATTGGGATCAGACCACACACAGCGCAGGACAAGTCCGGTGAGGTCCAGTCCTGCAGCCTCAGGCTCCGCAGACAAGTCATTGCTCACATTCCTGGGGCTGGAAATGTTTTGTCTTATGTAAATCGGAAAATATAAAATGTCTGATAATATTTTCCTTCTTTATATCAGGACTTTGCATGGACTGCATCCAGAGCTGCGCCATCTGTAGCATCATGTGGTCTCTATCCACTTATAGCTGCTGTATACTCCTATATGACTGTATACCCTCACTGCTGGATGGGGCCTCGTGCTACCAACACCACGCCATCTGCTGGACAATATTGTGTTGCCATCTAGTGGCCAAAGTGAGAAAAATTGATTTTGCAGCCCTGGTTATCCATATACCTGCAGGTCCTCACACTGCTGTGCTCTTAACTCTGTGTTTTGAATTGCTTTATAGCCCCATCCTTTTACTCTGACTCACTACTTTAGTATTCAATCAGAAGCCTGCGGGGAAGTGAGGCTATGGAAGAGTCCAGAGCACTATCCTGGAATATAAATCCAGATCTCACAGTCCTGCTGCTACTAACACATACATACATACATGTATGATTACACATCTCTCCAGGGACTAATACCTAAAACTGGCTGCAGAGAGCAGTGCCACCACTAGAAACTGATTGTAGAATTGTAGCCAGTACAGCACCCACAAATTATTATATATACTGCACCCCCTGAACTGATCACATACAGCACCCCCTAATTCAGTAACAAAAGCACAAATTACATGAACACTGTATCATTAGTATATACTGAATGGAGCCCCCGCACATGCCTCCCCAGTAAATAGGTAGCCCCAGCACACACTGGCCCCCCAATATATTAGTAACACACTGCCCCCCATTAGATAGCTAGCCACAGCGCACACTGGCCCCCCATTAGATAGCTAGCCACAGCGCACACTGGCCCCCCAGTAGATAGGTAGCCCCAGCACACACTGCCCCCAATAGATAGGTAGCCCCAGCACACACTGCCCCCCAGTAGATAGGTAGCCAGAGCACACACTGCCCCCCAGTAGATAGGTAGCCTCAGAACACACTGCACCCCGGTGGGTAGGTTAGATAGGTAGCCCCACACACACTGCCCCCAGTAGAAGGTAGCCACAGCACACACTGCCCAGAATAGCCAGCATAAATAGTCCCAAGAGGTGCACACACTGCCCCCCAGTAGATAGGTAGCCCCCAGACACACTGCACCCCAGTAGATAGGTAGCCCAAGCACACACTGCCCCCCAGTAGATAGGTAGCCCCAAGAACACTGACCCCGTAGATAATAGTTAGCCCAGCAACAATGTCCCCAATAGATAAGTAGACCCCCAGCACACATGCCCCCAGTAGAAGGGTAGCCCAAGCACACACGCTGCCACCCATGATAGGTAAGCCCCAGAACACAAGCACCCGGTAGATCCAGACGTCCCTAATAAGCCCCAGCACACACATCCACCCCCAGTCGATAGGTCAGCCCAAGCACACATGCCCCCAGATAGTCCCCCCCGAACACTACCGGTGATAGTAGAGAATACACCCCGAAAGTGCAACACACTGCCCCCTACTAAGCCCGCACCAATCAGAGATAGGAGCCCAAGCACCACCACTTGCCCACTCGTAAATAGGTAGCCCCAGACACACTGCCCCTCAGTAGGAGTAGCCCCCAGCACCACTGCCCCCAGTAGGATAGATAGACCCAGAACACACTGCACCCAGATAGATAGGTAATTCCAGCACAACCACTGACCCGCTCAGCAAATAGGTAGCCCAGCAACACTGCCCACCCCAATAGATTAGTAGCCCCCAGGCACACAGACACACCCCATACCACGAGTAGATCAGTAGACCAGCACCCACTGCCCTGCCCACCTTAGACTGGTAGCCCTAGCACACATGGGAGATTTATCAAGTGTCTGAAAGTCAGAATATTTCTAGTTGCCCATGGAAACCAATAGATCAGCCTTCCTTTATCCGTGCTCATGAATATTTTATAAGGGGACCTGTGATTGGGTTGCTATGGGCAACTAGAAAAATATTTGACTTTCAGGACACTTATAACTGCCAACCTGTCTGCCCACTAGATAGGTAGCCCAGAACACACTGCCTCCGTAGGATACAAATCCCAGCACACACTGCCCCCCAGTAGACAGATACAAGACACGCACACTATGCCCCCTAGTAGACAGGTGCACCGTAGCACCCAGCCACGCCCCCCCCCCAATAGATAAGTAGCACCCAAGCAAACAATGCCCCCCCAGTAGTAGGAACTCCCAGCACACACTGCCCCCCAGTTAGACAGATACACAGCACACATGCCCCCCAGTAGACAGACTACAACGCACACTATGCCCCCCAGTGATAGGACAGGTACAAAGCACCACTATGCCCCCAGTTGACAGGTAGCACAGGCACAACACTGCCCCCCAATAGAGAAGTAGCCCAAGCCAACACTTCCCCCAAAGATAAGTAGCCCCCAGCACACACTGCCCCTCAGTAAATAGGTAGCCCAAGCACACCACTGCCCCCAGTAGATTAGTAGCCCCAGAAACACTGCACCCCCAGTAATAGTAACCCCAGCACACAATGACCCCAGTAGATTTTAAGAGTACCCCAGCAACATGCCCATCAGCAAAATAGGTAGCCCCGCACAACTGGCCCACCAATAGATTAGTAGCCCAGCACACAGCACCCCCCCCCCCACCAGTATATCAGTAGACTAGCACCTACTGCCTGCTCCCCATTAGATTGGTTAGTCCTAGCATACAGTCCTGCCCATAGATAGGTAGCACCCAGAAGAACACACTGCCTCGAGTAGATAGGTATCCCAGCACACAGGTACTCCCAGTAGATAGGTTAGCCCCAGCACACACTGTTGGCACCCACTAGATTAGTAGACCCAGCACACACTGCCCCCCAGTAGATTAGTCAGCCCCAAGAACACACTGCACCCCAGTGTAGATAGGTAACCCAGCACACACTGTCTGCCCACTAGATTAGTAGCCACCAGCACACACTGCCCCCAGTAGATTAGTAGCACAGCCACCAGCACTGCCCCCAGTGATAGGTAGCCCCAGAACACACTGCACCCCAGTAGATAGGTAACCCCAGAAAAACTGCCTCAGCAAATAGGTAGCCACCAGCACACATGGCCCAACCAATAGATTAGTAGCGCCCAGGACACTAGCACCCCCCCCCCACCCGAGTATTAGTGACCCAGCACACACTGCCCTGTCTCCATTTGAGATTGGTAGTCCATAGTCAATCGGTCCTGCCCCACTAGATAGGTAGCACCAGAACACACTCCTTAGTAGATGGGTATCCCAGACACACGTCTCCACGTAGTGGTTAGCCCAGACGAACACACTGCACCCAGTAGATAGGTATAGCCCAAAGCACACACTGCCATCCAGTAGATAGGTAGCACCAGCACACACTGCCCCCAAAGCTATTTAGCCCAGCATACACTGCCCTCAGTAGATAGGTATCCGCTTAGAAATTACACTTTCCCACGTAGATAGGTAGCCCCTGCACACTCTGTCCTTCTGCTCTTCCCCAGAAGTAGGTAGCCCAGACAGGACTCGTGTCCCCCCCAGTGGTGCCAGAATACTCTGCGCCCCCAGTAGAAGGTAGCCCAGCACACGCTTGACCCTTCCCTCCAATAGATACGTAGCACCACGTACATCTGTGCCTGCCCCTATAGATTACCTTGGCCAGCACACGCTTGCCCTTCCCTCTGTGGATTGTAGCCCAGATGAGCTGCCCCCCCAGTAGATAGGTAGCCCAGCACACGCTTGCCCTTCCTCCAGTAGCCATCGTTAGCCCAGCACATGCTGGCCTTCCCCTATAGATACATGGCCAGCACACGCTTCCCTTCCCTCTGCGGATTGGTAGCCCAGCACATGCTACCCTTCCCCCAGTAGATAGGTAGCCCAGCACACGCTGTCCTTCCCTCCAGTAGATACGTAGCCCAGCACATGCTGGCCTTTCCCCTATAGATACATGGCCAGCACACGCTTCCCTTCCCTCTGCGGAT
>WNYA01000608.1:0-135242 GCA_019512145.1 Engystomops pustulosus
GTTGTCTGGTGATAGCAAGTTCGGCTGCTCCGTTCTCCTTTATGGAGTGGGTGGAGATAGAAAAGTGCTGCACTTTTCTATCTCCATCAGCACCATAGAGATGATAGAGTAGCCGGCGTGATCCCTAAGGGCCCCATCGCCCTGTGGATAGGGCATAACTTGCTATCACCGGACAACCACTTTTAACGTTTATATACCTCATCCCAAAGTTGCATCCACAACCATCTTTTATTTAGCATTTCTTCCATGATACGATGCATTTTTTTTTTTAATTACAATTCTGTGATGTAAAAAAAAGAAAAATATATATGAAAAAAATGTTTTTTATTGAAAATAAATATTTTATGATTCACATTTTTAAACTTCTATGATAATGCAATAAAATAATTTTAAGACTATTACACAGTTGTGGTCTACAATATTTGTCCACTGAATTCCATATACTGTAGGATCCGGACTCCAAGCATTGGATGTCACTTGGGGGTGCCGGAAGCTTCTGGAGGTGCGGCGTTATTGTGGCCCAGTCTTGAAATTCCTTCTATTCTCGACTTGATGGAGTGAAGAGATCAACTGGATCCTGCCTGGTCTTTTATGAATTAGGAGTTGAGCACTGACCAAATATCTGTACTGGTTTGAATTGTAGGAACTTACAAATTTCCATTGGCACCTTTGGGAGATCATATATAATTTTTATGATTGGGAAGGGTTTTGCCAGCAGCTCTCATCTCATTGAGCATCAGAGAACTCACACAGGGGAGAAGCCATATTTTTGTTCAGACTGTGGGAAATCCCTTGTGTTCAGTAGGGGTATTCCCATTTCGACAAATTAATGTTATTGTTAATTTTATTATAATTTTCCAACATACTTTGTATCAATTCTTCACTGCTTTTTAGATCTCTGCTTGCTGTCATGCTATAGAAAGCCTCTGTGTTTACTTCTAGTGGACAGAAATCTCACCACGGTCACACAGGTGCAAGGCTCGTTATAACACACATCTCTGATTACTCTTTGTGATACTAACGAGCCGTGCACCAGTGTGACCATGGTCAGATTTCTGTCGACTAGAAGTAAATATAGAAGCTTCCTATAGAATAACAGAAAGCAGAGATCTAGAAAACCAGGAAGAAATGATACAGAAAGTATATTAGAAAATTGTATAACCTTTTATTTTATAAACAATAACATTAATATGCCCAAATGGGAATATCCCTTTAAGGACACCTGACTTACAGACGACCCCCAGTTAAAGACTGACCCACTGTGACCTCTGGTGAAGCTCTTTGAATACTTTACTATAATCCCAGACTGCAATGATCAGCTGTAAAGTTTGTATAATGAGGTTTTGTTGATAATCCTTGGTCCCATTTCAGCAAAAAAGTGAGAAATTTCAATTGTCAGTGGGGCAAAAAGATTGTATGGAACTAAAATGATAAAATATACAGTTTTGTCTTACATACAAATTCAACTTAAGAACAAACCTATGGAACCTGTCCTGTACGTAACCGGGGGGCTGCCTGTATTCACGTGTGAAGTTGGTGAACTATCTTGTGGATATCACTTGTCTAAATGTGATCCTGATCCTATCATGGGATTGTGGTCTCCCGTTTACTCTGATTTAGCTTCCTGCATTGTTCTACTATTTTCTATTGTACTGAATTTTTGTTCTATTTTTGGAACTTGAGCACCACATATGGTTATCACATCTCTGGTCTTGGTAGAATATGGTTGGTAGGAATCCCGGCAGCCCCAGGAATAGAATAGTGTCACACAGTTACTTCTGGTATTTCCCCATGCATCCTGCATTGGGATGAAACAAACCTATTGAGACCCCTCTGTTTCATTGCAGCCATTTGGTAAGATCAAAACTGTTTTTTTTTTCTCATTAATGTACTGTCTCATCTTGACATAAAAAAACTGAAATGTAGCTATTTTTGCTAATTAAACAAGAAAAATTAAATTATCACATGGTCATAAGTATTCAGACCCTTTGCTGTGACACTCATATTTAACTCACGTGCTGTCCACTTCCTTCTGATCCTCCTCGAGATGATGGTTCTACTCCTTCATTGGAGTCCAATTGTGTTTAACTAAACTGACTTTAGGAAAGGCACACACCTGTCTATATAAGACCTCACAGTGCAGGTCAGAGCACATGAGAATCATGAGGTCTAAGGAACTGCCCAAGAAGCTCAGAGACAGAATTGTGGCAAGGCACAGATCTGGCCATGGTTAGAAAAGAATTTCTGCAGAACTCAAAGTTCCTAAGAGCACAGTGGCCTCCATAATCCTTAAAGGAAGCAGTTTGGGACGACCACAACTATTCTTTGACCTAGCCATCCGGATTAAGGACTAAGCAATCATGTGGGAAGAGCCCCAATATCACTGTGGCAGAGCTCCAGAGATGCAGTAGGGAGATGGGATTCACCTATCACTGCAGCCTCCACCCCTTGGGGCTTTATGGCGACAGAAGTGCAAGACATATGAAAGTCGTATAGAGTGTGCAAAACAGACTATGAAAAATAGGATTCTCTGGTTTGATGAGACGAAGATTAAACTTTTCGATCTTAATTCTAAGCGGTGGAGAAAACCAATCCCAGCAGTGACACATGGTGGGGTCAGCATCAGGCTATATGGGGGGGGAGGGGGGGGGGGACACCACTGGGTGTAATGGAAGGAAAGATGAATGCGGCCAAATACAGAGATCTCCTGGATGAGAACCTCTTCCAGATGCTCTGGACCTCAGACTGCACTGAACCTTCCAAGACAATGACCCTAAGCACAAGCCAATAACACAGCAGAGGCTTCAGAAGATCTGTGACCATTCCCGAGCCAGAGCCTGGACCTAAAACCAATGGAGCATCTCTGGAGAGACACGAAAATGGCCTCCACCAACGTTCACCATCCAACCTGAGAAACCGGAGAGGATTTGCAAGGAAGAGGCAGAGGATCCCCAAATCCAGGGGTGAGAAACTTGTAGCATCTTCCCAAGAAGACTCCTGGCTGCACCAGCTCCAAAGCAGCTTCTACTCATCACTGACCATAGGGGCCGAATATTTATCCCCAGGGACCAAATACTTATCAACGGGGTCCGAATACTTATCCCCAGGGTCCGAGCACTTATGACCGGGGGCCGAATACTTTTCCCCGGGGGCTGAATACTTATCCCCGGGGGCCGAGCACTTATCATGGGGGGCCGAGCACTTATCCCCGGGGGCCGAGTACTTATCACCAGGGGCCGAGTACTTATCACCGGGGGTTGAATTTCGGCATGTAAAATTGGCTACAAAGAAACAAATAGTGAATAATGTAATACTTTCCGTACCTGCCGTACATCCATTAGATGAGAACCCAAAAGCTTTTCCTTCTCCAGTTAAAGATCTAGGGTAAGCGGAGTATGAGGTCTCCCAAGATCTTGGGTTACAGGAAGTTTGGGAAAGTTCATGTCAATTCATGTTTATGGCATAATCGGGAAGTTTCATTGGGACAACCTATCCAAGGTCTGGTGCTCATTATAAAAAGGGAGGAGTAGTGTGTCCCCTGCTGGCAGTGAGCGGCAGGCGAGAGCTAAAACCCCTCCGTTCTATTATTCAGCAGTTACTCCTGCCGCCTGATTTTAATCGCTGTATAATAAGTGGGGGTGGGTAGGTATGTGGCATATGTACACTATCCTGCAGCAACGGTGGGGGTTATGTGTTGTATATTATCTACCCTGCAGGATAAAAATGGCCACATACCCCCCACCGCTCTGCAGTGTAAGTGTATATATCATCACAAACCTTCTCCCTTCTTCAATGTGTATGTATATATATATATATATATATACACACACACTTACTATTTAGTAACTATTGGATTATTATTATGATTGGTCAAGGAAAACATTTACAGGCAGTCCCCGGGTTACGTACAGGAGAGGTTCTGTAGGTTTGTTCTTAAGTTGAGTTTGTATGTAAGTCGGAACTGTATATTTTATCATTGTAATCCCAGACAGAACTTTTTTGGCCTCTGTGACAATTGGAATATAAAAATGTTGGATTGTCATAAGAATCAGGAGTAACACTAAATCTTCATTACAGACGCCTGTGATAACTGTTACAGCTGATTATTGTAGCCCAAGGATAAAGTACAGTAAATTACCAACATCCAGAGGTCCGTATGTAACTAGGGGTCGTATGTAAGTCGGGTGTTCTCAGGTGTAGGGAACTGCCTGCATTTAATCTTTTATTCAAATAGTTTTTTTCTCTTTACTTTGGTAAACAAAATAAGCACCAACCAAAGATAAATGTCCCCCCCCATGTCCTAACTGTTCACTAGGGACAAAATTGTGGACCTGCGCTAGGCTGGGATGGGCTGCAGGATAACAAGAAAGCCGCTTGGCCAGGTGCGGATTGTATTTTTCATGTGACAGAAGTGGAGGCTCAATGATGGGGCTCTGTGCCGTGCTCCATCCTGACGTACAAGGGCAGCCACTAGACCTTACACCTTCCCCAGATGTCTTCTTTACTACAATGTAATCCTGTGTATAGACAGAGACTATGGTGTCTTCTTTACTACAATGTAATCCTGTGTATAGACAGAGACTATGGTAAACGTTACTCTGTACATTCCCAGGACCAACCGGGACATAAATCCCCGGATGCCTCACCTCCCCAGTAAGCACACAGATGATCTCTAGGGTCAGGTTTAATATAATCTTAGGGATGTGACTCCTGTCACTCTTCTCTACCTTCAGCGAGTCAATCAGGAGACCCTGGAATTCATCCATTCTCTTCCTGTCACTGAAATGACTAAGGCAGGACACCCGACGTCTTCATGAGACCTAAAAAAGAGGAAACCGGATAATATTATTCATACAAATATTATGATACAATATTACTTTATAGATTCCGAAGATACATAGTGTCTCTGCATAATGTTACACGTTTGCACTTTGAATGTTACATATAGTTTAGGAGAAGGGAAGAGAAGAGAAGGGAAATATTAGGGGTAACTGAACACGCAGAGTACATGGGGAAGGGTTGGGTGATTACGGGTTGATGGTACCCTGGGACCTGGTGGATCACTCCCTCAGGCTACATTCACACGAACGTATGGGGGTGGCGTATATACAGCCAACTTATATATAAGGCCCCCCATACACGGAAATGGCCTAACGGCGCCGTACACTTTGGTGCCAGTGGATGTAGGTACTCTAAGATGGGGGAGGTGTGCCTCGATGTGCCAGTGATAGGGGGTGCAGGCTGGCGGGGCTTTAAAGTTCCCTGCAGTGTCGGGTGCAGGCCATGGTGCAGGGTCTCTGATGCCGCTCAGCCTCTGGAGTTCAAGCTGGCGCAACATTTAGGCTCATGGCGGATCCAGGTGCTTGAGAGGGTACAGTGAATGGGTGAGAACTAAAAAGAAAAAATCCTAATAAAGACGAGGAACAATAGGTGGGAAATGCCCAAAGCGCAGGTCTTCTTGTTAGAGCTTTACTTTAACAACTGTTAGTTACAGGAATTCCCCAGTGACATGACAATTAACCCCAAAAAATAGGAAAATATAAAGCAATACAGAGACAACACACATCATCATACACCATGGCAGACCCGTAGTAAGGGCTTCCCCTCCTTAAAGTCTGCGCCTTCTGTATTGTCATAACCGGAAGACGGAACGCTCCATCATCCCTGTATTGTAACATAATATGAAAGGCTAGATCCAGGCCGGTCACCCATTGTCTTCTAGTGCGGATACTCCACGGCATCCTATAACACCCCATAATCTACTCTACATGTGTGATACAGAGTATATTTATAGAAACAGCACCCCTGAGACTAATGGAGCCTCATTGTAGTAATATATATACACATAGCCCAGCAGTGTATACTCCTCCTGTGTAGTAATATATATACACATAGCCCAGCAGGCTTAATCCTCCCCTGTTAGTAAATATATACACTAGCCCAGCGTGTATACTCCTCCTGTGTAGTATATATTACAATAGCCCAGAGTGTATACCTCCTGGTAGTAATATATATACACATAGCCCCGATGTATACTCCTCCTTGTAGAATATTATACACATAGCCCAGCAGTGTATACTCCTCCTGTATAGTAATATATATACAGCTATCCCAGCAGTGTATACTCCTCCTGTATAGTAATATATGCACATAGCCCACAGTGTAACTCCTCCTTGTAGTATATATAGACACCATAGCCCAGCAGTGTAATACTCCTCCTGTGTAGTAATACATATACACATAAGCCCACAGTGTAAACCCTCCTTGAGTAATATTAACACATAGCCCACAGGGTATACTCCTCCTGGTAGTAATATATATTACACCTAGCCCAGCAGTGTATACGCCCTCCTTTTAGTAATATATAGACAACATAGAGCTAGGCCAGTCGCTCCAGCCCAGGTATACTCCTCCTGTTTATATATATATACACATAGCCCAGCAGTGTATACTCCTCTGTGTATAATATATATACACTAGCCCAGCCCGTTGTAATACTCCCCTGTTATAATATAATCTACACATAGCCCCATCAGTTTATACTCCTCCTTTAGAATATATATACACATAGCCCAGCATGTATCTCCTCCTGGTAGTAATATCTAATACACCATAGCCCAGCATGTATATCTCCTCCTGTGAGTAAGATTATACACATAGCCCCGCAGTGTAATACTCCTCCTTGTGTAGTATATATATACCATACCCAGCAGTGTATACTCCTCCTGTGTAGTAAATATATATACCATAGCCCGCAGTGTATAACTCCCTCCCCTGTGTAGTAATATATATACACATAGCCCAGCAGTGTAACTCCTCCTGTAGTAATATATATACACATAGCCCAGTCAGGTATTACTCCTCCTGTGGGAAGTTAATATATAACACATAGCCCCGCAGTGTATACTCCCCTGTGTATAATATATATACAATAGCCCAGCATGTATACTCCTCCGTGTAGTACTATATATACACATAGCCCAGCGTGTAACTCCTCCTGTGTAGTAATATATATACACATAGCCCCCGCCACAGTGTATACTCCTCCTGTGTAGAAGATATATACACAAGCCCCACAGTGTATACCTCTCCTGTGTAGTAATATATATATACACATAGGCCCAGCAGTTTGTATACTCCTCCTGTTGTAGTACTATATAACACATCGCCCAGCAGTGTAATACTCCTCCTGTGTATAATCTATATACACTATCCGCAGCATTGTATACTCTCCTCCTGTTAGTAATAATTATACACCTAGCCCAGCATGTATACTCCTCCTGGTAGTGTAGTATCGATATTACCATATCCCAGTCAGTGTGTATATCCCTCCTGTGTAGTAATATATATCACTAGCCCAGCCAATGTACTACTTCCTCTGTTATAAATATATATAACATTAGCCAGCATGTATACTCCTCCTGTGTAGTAATCTATATACCATAGCCCAGCAGTGTATAGCCTCCTGTGTGAGTAATATATATACCATAGCCCGCAGTGTATATCCTCCTGTGTAGTAATAGATATATACACATAGCCCGCAGTGTATACTCCTCCTGTGTAGTAATAATATAACACATAGCCAGCAGTGACATAAATCCTCCGGTGTAATCGTACTATATAATACCCATAGCCCAGCGGTGGTATACTCCTCCTGTGTAGTACTATATCAGTACACATAGCCCGATCAGTTGTATACTCCTCCTGTGTCAGTAATATATACACATAGCCCGCAGTGTATCTCTCCTGTGTATAATATATATACACATGCCCAGAGTGTATATCCTCCTGTGTAGTCACAATATATACACATAGCCGCAGTCAGTGTCAAATCTCCTCCGTGGTAGTAATGATCTACCCATAGCCCGCGCTGTTATCACTCCTCCTGTTATACTATATATAACACATCGAGCCACACAGTGGTGAAACTCCTCCTGTGTAGTAAGATAGTATACCATAGCCGCAGCAGTGATACCCCCTGTGTAGTAATATATATATACATAGCACAGCAGTGTATACTCCTCCTGTATAGTAATATATATACATAGCACAGCAGTGTATACTCCTCCTGTATAGTAAATATTACACATAGCCCAGCAGTGTATACTCCTCCTGTATAGTAATATATATACATAGCCCAGCAGTGTATACTCCTCCTGTGTAGTAATATATATACAACATAGCCCAGCAGTGTATACTCCTCCTGTGTAGTAATATAATACACATAGCCCAGCAGTTGTATTCCTCCTGTGTAGTAATATATATACACATAGCCCAGCAGTGTATACTCCTCCTGTGTAGTAATATATATACACATAGCCCAGCAGTGTAAACTCCTCCTGTATTATAATATATATCCACATAGCCCAGCAGTGTATACTCTCCCTGTGTAGTAATATCATACACATAGCCCAGCAGTGTATACTCCTCTGGTGTGTAATATATATACACAATCGCCCAGCAGTGGATCCTCTCTGTGTAGTAATATATATACACCATAGCCCACGCAGTGTCATACTCCTCCTTTGTAGTAATATATATACACATAGGCCCAGCAGTGTATACTCCTCCTGTGTAGAAGATTATACACATAGCCCAGCAGTTGTATTATCCTCCTGTGAGTAATATATATACACATAACCGCACGTGTATACTCCTCCTGTGTAGTAATATATAACGCATAGCCCAGCAGTGTATACTCCTCCTGTGTAGTAATATATAGACACATAGCCCAGCAGTGTATACTCCTCGTGTAGAATATATATACAAATGCCCAGCAGTGTATACTCCTCCTGTGTATTGTAAATATATTACACATAGCCCAGCAGTGTATACTCCTCCTGTGTAGTAATATATATACATAGCCCAGAGATACGTAAATACCTACCAGCAGTTGTATACTCTCCGTGAGTATATATATAACTCATAGCCCAGCCAGTATAATCCGTCCTGTGTAGTACTATATTATACACATAGCCGCAGTAGTAGTACTCCTCCTGTGTAGTAATATATATACACATAGCCCAGCGATGTATACTCTCATGTGTAGTAAATATAATACACATAGCCCCAGCAGTGTATTACTATCCTGTGTAGTACATATATATGACACTAGCCCAGCGTGTATACTCTCCTGTAGTTAATATATATAACATTCCAGCAGTTATACTCCTCTGTGTGACTTAATATATATACACATAGCCCAGCAGTGTATACTCCTCCTGGTTAGTAATAATATATACACATAAGCCCAGCAGTGTATTCTCTCCTGTTTAGATTACTATATACCACATGAGCCCAGCAGTGTATACTCCGCCTGGTAGTATAATATACACATAGCCCAGCAGTGTATACTTCCTCCTGTATAGTAAATATATATACATAGCCCAGCAGTGTATACTCCTCCTGGTATAATTATATACACATCTAGCCAGCAGCCTGTATCACTCCTCCTGTGGTAGTATTAGATAACATCAAGCCCAGCAGTGTATACCCTCCTGTGTACGTAATATATATAACATAGCCGCAGTCGGATACTCCCCTCGTGTAGTTAATCATAATTACTAATAGCAGCAGTGTTACTACTCCTCCTGTGTATAATATATATCACTAGCCCAGCGTGTATACTCTCTGTGTAGGATAATATATCACAAGCAGCATTGTAGTCATCCTCCTGTAGTAATATCTCATACAACATACCCAGCAGTGTGACTCCTCCTGTGTAGTAATATATATACACATAGGCCAGCAGTGTAGACTCGGCTGCTATTTATACAATACAGCTTATATCCTTCGTAATATTCACATAGCCGCGATCTATCCGTTAGAATATATCACTTAGCCAGCAGGTTCCTCCTGTGTAGTAATCTATATTACACATTCGCCAGCAGGTATCTCATCCTGTGTAGTAACTAATATACACATAGCCCAGCTCATGTATCTCCTCCTGGTAGTATATTATACACGAAGCCCGCGTGTATACTCCTCCTGTGTCAGTATATTATATACACATAGCCCCAGCCGTGTATACTCAACTCGGTATTACATATATACACATGCCACGTGTATACTCCTACCTGTGTATAATATATATACACATAGCCCAGCCGTGGTATACTCCTCCTGTTAGCTATATAACTGACATACCCAGCAGAGTGATACTCCTCCTGGATATATATATTAACACATAGCCCAGCAGTGTATTTACTCTCTGTAGCTTCACTACGTTACCGTTAGTAATATATATACCCATAGCCCAGCAGTGTATCCTCCTGGTTAGTACTATATATTACACAAAGCCGGCAGTATACCTCAGCGTGTAGTATCTATATACACATAGCCACGCAGGTGATATAACCTCTGTGTAGTATATTATACACATAGCCCAGCCGTGGACTACTCCTCCTGTTGTAGGTATATATAACAACAAGCCCCGCAGTGGTCATGACTCCTCCTGTGTAGTAATAGATATACACATAGCCACGCAGTTGTTGACTCCTCTGTGTAGTACTATTATATACAAATAGCCCAGCAGGTAATCTCCTGTGTAGTAACTATATATACCATCAGCCAGCAGTTGTATACTCCTCCTGTGAGATATATATACACATAGCCCCAGCATGTAATACCCTCTGCTGTAGTAATATATATACACATAGCCCAGCAGTGTGTATACTCCTCCTGTGTAGTAATATATATACACAATAGCCCAGCATGTATACCTCTCCTGTGTAGTAATATATTAACATGCCCAGCATGTATACTCCTCCTGTGGGTAGTCAAAATAATACTAATAAACTCCCGCTATGTGTAAAACTATCCGTAATAGTATGAATGTATAAACATGCACATGTAATTTAAGGTAAAGTAAAATTATATAACAGTCAAAGTAAGTTAATATGTTGTAAATATTTTTTTTCCTCGCTCTTTTTCTGCGTGTGTAATCTATGTAGTAACATACGTAGTAAAACATGTGTATAGTGCTCTTTAAATGTGTAACGTAAAAAAAATATCACTCACAGTCATAAGTTGGGTCCAGAAAACAGTAAACGTAATAAAAAGATCTCTTCTGTAAGTACAGTGCTGTGTAAATAATACAATACAGATATAGTATAACTTGTAAATAGTAATAGTCGTAAAAATAAGCAATGGGGTAGTATTGACAGAAGTGTATAAAAAACGTCTACTAAGGAATTGTAAGTAAATAAAAATATTTGATGCCTTTCATTACAAATGCAGTTAATAATCGTACAAGCCTGTGTATAATTAATACAATAGCGAGCAGTAAAAAGTAAATAATACCTATAAAAAAAATGTAAATGGTAGAATAAAAACACAATTAAGACCGAGTTATATTCTTAGAGTATATACACATGCCCAGCGAGGGTATACTTCCTCCTGTGTAGTAATATATTCACATAGCCCAGAGTGTATACTCCTCCTGTGAGTAAATATATAACTACAGCCCAGCCAGTGTATCCTTCCTGTGTAGTAATTATAATCACATAGCCCACAGGTGATACTCTCCTGTTCGTAAATATACACACGCCCGCGTGTGTATACTCCTCCTGGTATACTCGATACACCTTTAAGCTACGGTAGCCCATCTAGTGTATACTACCCATCGCCCAGTGTTATCCGTGTAGTAATCAACTTACTCCCCTATAATGCTATATACTCCATCATGTGTAGATATCTCTCAGCCCCTGTATACTCCGTGAGGTAATATAATTAACAAGCCAAGCAGTGTAAACTCCTCTGTGTATAAGCTAATATATAACATAGCCCGCAGGTATATCCTCCTGTGAGTAATATATCACATAGCCCAAGCAGTGTATACTCCTCCTGTTCATAGTACTATACATAGCCAGCTGATACTACGTGCACATAACATTACTGCCCAAGTTACTCCTCCTGTATGGTAAGATATATACATACCAGCAGTGTAATCCCTCGGGTAGTATATATATATAGCCATATCTCCGAGCGTAAGTACAAATAGCCACAGTTTCCTCCTGTATAGTAAATATATAACATACCCAGCAGTTGTATACTCTCCTGTCTAGTTAATATATCACACTAGCCAGCAGGTATACGTCCTCCTGGTTAGTAATATATATACACATAGCCCCAGCAGGTTACTCCTCCTGTGTAGTAATATTATAACATAGCCACAGCCGTGTATACTCTCTCCTGTATGTAATATATATACAATAGCAAGCAGTGTAATACTCTCTGTGTAGTACATTATAACATAGTCCCACAGGTGTATACTCCTCCTGTGTAGTAATATATATACACTAGCCCAGCAGTGTATACCCTCCTGTAGATTTAACTATACAGTTCTCCACATTATCCCCATAGCCCAGCATGTATACTCCTCCTGTTATAGTAATATATCTCACATAGCCCAGAGAACCCAGTGTAGATACTCCCGCCCTGCCTGCTGAATAGTAATATATACACATAGCCCACATGAACTCCTCGTGTGTCCTACTCACTCCCGCATGTCCTCTGGTGTAAGTATATATATATCATACAGCCGTGTATACTCCTCTGTATAGCTAATATAATCACATAGCCACAGCGAGTGTATTACTCCTCCTGTTATGTAATAATACTACCATCGCCCAGCAGTGTATTACGTCCTCCGTGTAATACATAATATACAAGCCCAGCAGTTGTTATACTCCTCGTGATAGTATCTATATTATACATAGCCAGCAGTGTATACTCTCTGTTAGTAAGTATATATATACATCAGCCGCGCAGTGTGTATTACTCCTCCTGTGTCAGTCATATGATACACATAGCCACGTGTATACTCCTCCTGTAGTAATATATATACATAGCACAGCAGTGTATACTCCTCCTGTATAGTAATATATATACATAGCCCAGCAGTGTATACTCCTCCTGTATAGTAATATATATACATAGCCCAGCAGTGTATAGACTCTCCGTATGTTATATATACCCATAGCCCAGCAAGTGTATACTCCTCCTGTGATTATAATGATACTACATGCCCGAGTGATATCCTCCTGTTGTAGTTATATACATAGCTCCGCGTGTAACTCTCCTGTATAGTACATTAGATACATCGCCAGCTAGTGTAACTCCTCTGTATCATACTATATATACATAGCCCAGCAGTGGTATACTTCCTGCGTATGTTAATCTATATAATCAGAGCCCAGCAGGTGTAGTCACGCCTGTATAGTTATATATAACATATCACAGCAGTGTCATCGCCTCCTGTATCGAGTATATATATACATTAGCCCAGTCAGTGTCATACTCCTCCTGTAGTAATTGTTAAGCCATGTGATCTCGATCGATATATTCGCCCGCGCGCAGTGTTACTCCATCTGTATAGTAAGTTATATATTACATAGCCACAGCAGTGTTACTCCTCCTGTTATGAGTATCTCTACATACCCAGCAATGTATACTCCTCCTGTAATAGTATATATATACATCAGCACAGCGTGTATAAAGAAGCATACTATGACCCTAAACTCAGAACACACCTACACATGGCACTAGACCTCCTCCTGTAGCAGCCATGTATAGCAGCACAGCTGTCAGCCCCTCAGCCTCAGCAATGTCTCCTCCAGGTCTCCCCCGGATGTTCTTCTCCCTCTTCCCCTGCGTCAGTTCTCTTGTCTTCCTATAGACTGTGGCGCCCCCTGGCCGGTGAGCAGCGCAATAATCCTGAGCCAGAGGCGAGCGGGTCACATGATCTGGATGTAAAGGGCGGGTGTCCTCATGAGGAATAGTTGGGGATGTCGTGCACTATTTGCACTCCTGTGTGGTGTAGTATATAGAGGAAGTGTCAGCTCTCCTCCTGTGTGGTGTAGTATATAGAGCATTTGTCTGCTCTCCTTCTCCTGTGTGGTATAGTATATAGAGGATGTGTCGGCTCTCCTCCTGTGTGGTGTAATATATAGAGGATGTGTCTGCTCTCCTCCTATGTGGTGTAGGATATAGAGGATGTGTCTGCTCTCCTCCTATGTGGTGTAGGATACAGAGAATGTGTCGGCTCTCCTCCTGTGTAGTAAAGTATATAGAGGAAGTGTCAGCTCTCCTCCTGTGTGGTGTAGTGTATAGAGGAAGTGTCAGCTCGCCTCCTGTGTGGTGAAGTATATAGAGGATGTGTCTGCTATCCTCCTGTGTGGTGTAGTATATAGAGGATAGGTCTGCTCTCTTCCTTTGTGGTGTAGTGTATAGAGGAAGTGTCAGCTCTCCTCCTCTGTGGTTAAGTATATAGAGGATGTGCTGCTATCCTCCTGTGTGGTTAAGTATATAGCTGATGTTTCTGCTATCCTCCTGTGTGGTGTAGTATATAGACGATGTGTCAGCTCTCCTCCTGTGTGGTGTAGTATATAGAGGATAGGTCTGCTCTCTTCCTTTGTGGTGTAGTATATAGAGGATCTGTCGGCTCTCCTCCTGTGTGGTGTAGTATATAGAGGATCTGTCGGCTCCCCTCCTGTGTGGTGTAGTATATAAAGGATGTATCTCCTGTGTGGTGTAGTGTTTATAAATGATGTGTTGGTTCTTCTTCTCCCATGTGTTTTAGTATATAGAGAATGTGTCAGCTCTCCTCCTACTGTGTGGTGTAGTATATAGAGGATATGTCTGCTCTCCTACTGTGTGGTGTAGTATATAGAGGATGTGTTGGTTCTCCTCCTCCTCCTGTGTGGTGTACTATATAGAGGATATGTCGGCTCTCCTCCTCCTGTGTGGTGTAGTATATAGAGGATGTATCAGCTCTCCTCCTACTGTGTGGTGTAGTATATAGAGGATATGTCTGCTCTCCTCCTGTGTGGTGTAGAATATAAAGGATGTATCAGCTCTCCTCCTACTGTTTGGTGTAGTATATAGAGGATGTGTCGGCTTCCTTCTGTGTGGTGTAGTATATAGATGATATGTCTGCTCTCCTCCTGTGTGGTGTAGTATATAAATAATGGGGGTCATTTACTAAGGGCCCGATTCGCGTTTTCCCGACGTGTTACCCGAATATTTCCGATTTGCGCCGATTTTCCATGAATTGCCCCGGGTTTTTGGCGCAAGCGATCGGATTGTGGCGCA
Organism: Engystomops pustulosus; assembly: GCA_019512145.1. Lineage (NCBI taxonomy): Eukaryota > Metazoa > Chordata > Amphibia > Anura > Leptodactylidae > Engystomops > Engystomops pustulosus. Next base: position 15,094 of record WNYA01000608.1, read on the forward strand.
TTGGCGCTGTCATGCACGCGACGGAAATCGGGGGGCGTGGCCGAACAAAAACCTGACGGATTCGAATAAACCGCCATATTTAAAACAAAAAATTGGTGGCACGGGCCATACTCACATGCACCAGGAAGAGATCAATGAACTCCGACGCAACTCAGGGGACCTCGGCGCAGCAGCGGCACCTGGTGGACATCGGGCGCAGGACCTTCATGAATCGCCGGAAGACCCGAACGCTTGTCCGAGAAGCGGCCGCTGGAACGCGAATGGACCGGGTAAGTAAATGTGCCCCAATGGGACATATTTACTTACCCGGTCCATTCATTGGGGCACATTTACTTACCCGGTCGGGTTCTCCGACGCTGATTCGGGTTCTGCCGGGATTCACTAAGGTCCGTGCGCTGCTGCGCCGAGGTCCTCGGGAGTTCACTTGCTTTTTTCTGGTGTATGTGAGTGCTTGATCTTGCGACACAAATGACTTTTTAAATTCTGCGGTTTTTCCGAATCCTTCGGGTTGTCCGGCGGCCGACCCCCCCCCCCGATTTCTGTTGCGTGAAAGTCGGCGCTTCTGTTGCGTGGGCCACAATACCATGAACCATGAAACACAGCGCAAAACGGAAATATTCGGGAAAAACCCGACGGATTCGCGTCTGCTGACCCTTAGTAAATGTGCCCCAATGTGTCAGCTCTCCTCCTCCTGTGTGGTGTAGTATATAGAGGATATGTCTGCTCCCCTCCTATGTGGTGTAGTATATAGATGATAGGTCTGCTCTCCTCCTGTGGCGTGTAGTATATAAAGGATGTGTCAGCTCTCCTCCTCCTGTGTGGTGTAGTATATAGAGGATATGTCTGCTCCCCTCCTATGTGGTGTAGTATATAGAGTATATGTCTGCTCTCATCCTGTGTGGTGTAGTAGTTAGAGGATGTGTCTGCTCTCCTCCTGTGTGGTGTAGTATATAGAGGATGTTTCAGCTCTCCTGTGTGGTGTAGTATATAGAGGATGTGTCAGCTCTTCTGTGTGGTCTAGTACCCTTTTTATCTCCTAGTAAACCAAACCCACTGGAACACTTCAAAATTATGTATGTCTTCTTTTGAACTTAATGCGGTTTTGGTTGTATGATTTCCCAAAAGCATGATATATTAAATCTCTACTTTCTAGTAAAGGTACAGCTAACTCGGTTTATTATATAAAGTTGGATTAAATGTCATGGTATTGTATTGTATTCTTGGATTCCGGTCCAGCAGGAAACTTCGTGGATGCCGCTCTGGTCTCCCCGCATCACATCCCCGTGGTTCGCCTCGAGAAGTCTTTGGTCATCTCCTCTGTCAGTGGCCAAATCCTCTCTGACCCGGTCCAGTACTGTACCAAGTACTGTCTTTGAAAGTCGTTGTGCTGCACAAAGAAAGACTTTCCACGCATCCGTTCTTAACTGGAATATGGGGGAGATGCTTTGGTGGGGAATTGATTGTCAGTCTCGCTGTGTGGAGATGCCTCATCCTTTGCCAGTCCTGGTTTCTTCTGTGGCTCCCTAGGCCCTGGAGGGCCTTCCTGCTTGCTCTAAGGACTTTTTTGACGTTTTCTCGAAGAAGCAGGTAAAGACCTTTCTGCCACACCGTCCCTACGATTGTCCTGTGGATCTGCTGCCGGGTACATTCCCTTCACAGGGTCATGTGTACCCACTCTCAGTACCAGAAACCGCAGCCATGTCAGACTATATCAAAGAAAACATGCAGAGAGGATTCATACGTGGGTCCTCTTCTCCAACTGGTGCAGGATTTTTCTTTGAGACCAAGAAGGACGGGTCACTCCGTCCATGCATTGACTACCGCGGTCTTAACAAGGTCACAGTTAAGAACCGCTATCCGTTGCCATTGATCACTGAACTGTTTGACCGTCTACGTGGAGCCAAGATCTTCTCTTGGATCTTCGAGGGGCCTAAAACCTCATTCGTATCCACCGGGGAGATGAGTGAAAGGCCGCTTTCCATACCCGTGATCAACACTTCTTGTACCCGGTGATGCGGTTTGGACTCTGTAACGCACCAAATTCCAGGAATTTGTTAATGACAGTAGAAACTTACCTTATGGACGATATTTGTACAATATTCTGGTTTACTCTCCAGACCTTGAGACTCACTAAGTCCAAGTTCAGCAAGTTCTCAGTCGTTTAAGGGCAAATCGTCTTTACGCCAAACTTGAGAAGTGCCAATTCCATCAGCGGAGTCTTCCATTTCTCGGCTATATCGTCTTTGACATAGCTCTCTGGATGGATCCTGCCAAGCTGTCTGTGGTTCTTCAGTAGCATCGTCCTGTAGGACTATGTGCTATACAGCTGTTTCTGGGCTTCACAAATTACTATTGGCAGTTCATCCCGCGCTTCTCCTCTCTGGTGTCTCCTATTGTGGAGCTCACCAACCCCCGACTCTGGCCTTCGGCAGCTGAGGAGGCCTTTAAGAACTTAAAGTCTATGTTTGCCTCAGCTCCAGTTCTTGTAGGTCCCGACACAGAGAAGCCTTTCCATCTGGAAGTGGATGCCTCCTCAGTAGGGGCCGGTGCAGTGCTCACGCAAAAGGGTCTTTTTCCAAGGCCTTCTCCTCCACAGAGAGGAATTCCTCCATAGGAGTTCGAGATCTGCTGGCAATTAAACTCGCCTTAGAAGAGTAGCGTTACATCCTGGAGGGAGATCGGTTTCCGGTCAGCATTTACACAGACCACAAGAACCTCCTCTATCTCCAGACTGCTTAGTGACTTAATCCATGTCAAGCTTGCTGGTCACTCTTCTTCTCCCGGTTCGATTTCCTCATTCATTTACATCCGGCTGAGAAGAACATCAAGGCTGACACCCTCTCTCGTGCCTCGGATGTCATTGGGGAGAAATCGGTTCCTCAGCACGTCATCCTGCTTTAACGACTGGTACTGGCGGCGCCTGTGGATCTTCGTCAACTACCTCCTGGCAAAACCAACGTATGACCTGCTCTGCGGAGGAGGATTCTGACATTGCTCACGTGTGCCTGGGCAACCTGGGATACAGCGCTCTGTCGCCCTCATTTCCTGAGTCTACTGGTGGCCAGATGTGGCCAAAGATGTTGTGGACTTTGTGGCTTCCTGTGCTTCCAGGGCCCGGAATAAGCCGTCACGTCTCAAGGCTGCTCGTCTTCCTCTGCCTTTGCTGATACCCTTCTGTCCATGAACACCTCACCTTATATCCCGGCACCTCCCTTCCTGCCTGGCCGAGTCTTTGTGCCTCACAGCCTCAGCAAAAGCTCCCCAGCGATACTCCTGCATTCCTGTGTCTCCTGCGGTTCTGTGTGTTCCTATGTATCCTGCGTTCCTGCTCCCGTGTGTTCCTGCTCCTGAGTTCCCGTGTCCTGCGTTCCTGTGTTCCTCTGTACATGTGTTCCTGTTCCCTTCTGCCTGGATCTCCCGTTGCTGACCCCGGATTGGACTTTGATGTTGCATCTCTGCCGCCTGCCCTGATCCTGTGCCTGAACCTGACCACAAGTCTTGTCTAGACAAAAATAGCAAATTTTAAAGCTGATGACACTGTCACTGATGTCACTGATCATTGTGCAGCTCAATATCTCTTTATTATCTACCCAAACTGAATTTTATATTTTTAAAGAAACATTCTAACCTCCAAAATAGGATGTCAATTTAGGGGTCCATATGAGTTGGATGTCAGAGTGTGAGATTTACCATTGATAGAAGTTTGCATTAGTTTTACTGTTGGTGGAGGTGTCCTATTACCATATATCTCTATACGCAAGAAAAAAATTAGTCTTGGGAGTCTTAGTTATATCTTAGTCTGACGCACCATTTTTGGTTGTATTTTTGTGACTTTTTGAGTGCATTGAGGTATTTACGCAAATTTTCACCCCTTTTTCCAGCTGTTGCCATGTAGTAGTTTCCTGGTTTGCGTCTAATTTCTGCTGCTTCCAGATGCTTGCACCTTATTTAACATTGAGTTGTGTCTATATGGGTGCAAAAAATTGCTCAATAACCCACCAGACCATGTTTAGGAAAGGCAACGGTGTGATTTTCACAACAAAATTGCCCTTTAAAAAAAAAAATGTGCCTAATAAGGTGCAAAAAAAACTTTATTTGATGGAGACAAATTTAGGTGCAAAAACTGACTTACAAAAGGCGCAAAAGAAACTAAGATAAATGACCCCAATAAAGGAAGTCTTGAGGAGCATAATCTCTCGAGAACTTCTTTGCAGGATTTCTTTGTAAATCTGATGGTAAATGTCCTTTTAAGGCTCATTTATGCAAATGAGCCTGAGGGGCTCCAGGCTCCATTAACACCTTTGGGGCCTGAAGCCCCTCAGGCTCATTTGCTGACAGTACTCCATACTGGTGGTAGTTTTGCTAAAGAATATATTTCTAAAATAAGAGGACATTCAATCACTTTCTGGGCTATTTACCAAAATAAGACTAGGAAGTTGCTTTTTAAAAAAAAAAAAGTTGTTTTTTTATCTTGTACTTAACATTGAATTCCCGCCCCCTTTTTTAAAAATTGAATGAGAGAGGTAAAAATGCAATATGTCACAACATGTTTAGGAAAATATGCTAAAAAATCATTCTATCATTCTCTCTGCATGTACTGTACATCATACATTGTAAGAAAGGATAAAATCCAACATTACTTACGCTGGGCAGTATTGGCAATAAAATAGGATCAAATCCCTATTTTCACATTTTACGAGTGCACATCCAAGTAAATATGAGTTTGCCCAAACCATCTTAACAAAGACAAATAAAAAAGGAACAAAATGATTATAAGAAGAAGATACAATGCAAATACAAAATATTTCAGCAAATGTACACTACAATATAAATCAGGGAACATGTCAAAGGGAACTTCTCACCAGTTACAAGACTTTACAGCTAATTTGCATATAAATTTGGACATTGGCTGTAACAGGGACACTAAAATGCATATAGAGACCTTAAAGTGAACCCTTAAATTCTAGACCCCCAACCGCCCTTTCTGCTTGCATCTGTGTATCCTAGGCAATGTGGGACAACCACAAAACTGGTCCTCCTGCGGCAAAGGGCGGCCACGTAACAAGAGACAGACAAACAAATAACAAAAAGGGATGGTCGATAATCCAGGTCACAACTGAGATGACATATAAAGTAAGAATCAGATACACAGGAGAATAGTCAAGAACGTAAGCCAAATAATGAAGAAACAGAAGTACAGACATATAGCAAGTGAAACACTGACAAGAGAGCTAGAAAAACAATCTTTAACCCCTTACCGACACATGGCGTAGTCCTACATCACATGTCAGCTGTGGGTGAATGGAGAGGGCTCACGGGAGGTTTTAATTTTTGTAAATGTCTGAAAACATATTTATATCTTAGATTGGGGATATTTCATTTGTTTTGGGGGCACAATATAATTTTCTAGTTTTCTGCAGAACAGATTGTACTTCCTAGTGGTGGTATTTATTTTCCATGGTGTGTACTGGAAAGCATGAAAGCATTTTTTTGCTCTGTTTTTATGGATTTCATTGTGTGTTCCAAATGACACCTCCCCTTTACTGCTTAGGTTAGCGCGATTACAGGGATACCATTTTTTTTGCTTGTTGTCAAGGGGGTTGCTATACAAGGTAGCTAAAAGAGGCAGGGTTTTGCATATCATACGCCTCCATATGCCTACAAGGCGGCCTTAATTTGAAAGTCTCCATATGGAGAACTTTTACTTCCTGACCCTTTTATACAATATGCATACTGTGTAGTAATACGATAAGTGTGTAGTATAAGATGTTAGAAGAAAGATCTTTATGGTTAAAGAGGTAAACAGTGTGTTAAAGGGGTTTTTTCTGCTGAAGAAATATTTACCCTATTCACAGGGTGTGTGACCGCCAGATTGACCCCAGCTGTCAATAGAACAGGTGCCAATGTGTGATATGGACTGGATATAGCTGCCTCAGATATTCCTGACCATAAAATGGCCACGGATGGAGGGTCATGGGATCTCTAAATGTACACGAGCAGTCGTCCAGCCAAGACCTTAAGATCACATGGTCCTCCGTCTGCAGCCTTTTTATGGTCAGGAATGTCTGGCTGATGTGGTAAAAGACACCTTACATACCAGGAAAGGGAGCAGAACTTATATTAGATGTATATAAAATTGTGAATGCACATAGCTAGCGCATGCATAGTTCTCATATACCTCGCTTGCTAGATCAGGACGGCTTTCGGGCATGTGCTGTAGCTTCACAGCTGTCCTGATCGATCAAGCCTTACCGTGGGACAGCTGTGTAATGCAGCAAGCCGGCACTACTAGATGAAGAAAACTTACTAGTGCCACCTTACTGCAGTACACAGATGTCCCCCCGGTAAGGCTCAAATGATTAAGACAGCTGTAAAGCTACTGCGCATGTCCTGCTGCCGTCCTGATCTAGCAAACAAGGTGGCAATGCGCTAGCTATGCGAGTTTACATATTCTCGGCACGTTCAGAGCATCTGCTTGACGAGCGGCGGTGGCCACATCTAGTGCCACCGTTGGGCCGTTACTAGGGGGCAGGTAATCCCCATTATGGAAATAAAGGTAATTTTTTTAAAATAACAGTTTGGGATTCAATTAAATGTAGTAGGTGAGGTGCGAATACTCCTTGAATTACCTAATATCCCCACACTTACACTACAAAAAACATAAAGTAAAGTGGACCACTGTTTTTTGATCTGTGGGGGTTCTGGCAGTGATAACCCCAGTGACACTTATTTCCTATCCTCTTGATGTACATTTTTGTATTACCTGGGTGTAATGGCCAACATCCTTATGGTTACCTCCTTTCCCATAAACAAAGATCCTATTTTCCCTTTCCCATTCTCCCACAACCTTTCTCCAGGGTTCCTTTCGTTGGGATACGTGGATGTTTTCTCCACAAGAAAAAAATGATGGCCCTAAAAAAACAAAACAAAAAAACCTTGATTTTGTTTATGGAAACCAGAAACTATTCAGATTAGCAGTTTCCATTCAAAAGGATAAAAAGAGCAAAGCAAAGACAAACATAAGACTGATCCACAAATATCACATCGAAAACTCCTTGATTTAGAATCCCTAAGAACCAGCACCGGATACAACAGCAATGTTTTAGCTTCTTAGCTGTCAAGGTCTGGGGATTAAAGAAATTGTCCGGCATGAATAAAAACTCTACCGGTGGGCTGGAGGGGTTGAAAAAAAAAACCAAAAACCTCTATATTTACCTTCACCGGTGCTCCCAGTCTCCGGTGGCCCCTTTAAAGGGGTTCTCCAACTCTACTCGTAAGCTGGGACTGTTAAAAAAATATTCTTTTTATTGGAATCAATGGGGGAGATTTACTTACCCGGTCCATTCGCGATCCAGCGGCGCGTTCTCTGCGGAGGATCCGGGTTCTGCCGGGATTCACTAAGGTAGTTCCTCCGACGTCCACCAGGTGGCGCTGCTGCACTGAAGTTCCTCGGAATGCACTGAACTTCACCAAGCCGGGTCGATTGCAGGTAAGCGCGTGTCCAGCGACACTTTTTTTTTAAATGCGGCATTTTTTCCAAATCTATCGGGTTTTCATATGGCCACGCCCCCTTATTTCCGTCACGTGCATGCCGGCACCGATGCGCCACAATCCGATCGCGTGCACCAAAATTATATTAACTATAGTACATTGGTTAAGGAAATCTCCCACCAGATTTTGGTATTTCAAAGCGTTACCCTGATTTCAGATGCTTTTTTTATATTGTGTGGGAGGGAGTGTTTTGAAAATTTTTCGAATATACTTCTTTAAGAAATTCAGCTTAGTTTGTAAAAAATCAGAAGGGTAAGTGCCCCTTGATTGCAATGTTACTTCTTTGTTGCAGTGGGGGGTTTCTCTCTCCCCACTTCTGAGTGTTAACCCTTAACTATCTCCCTGCCGCTATATTTAAAAATCAAGCATAGAGTAAAGGGGCTAATCCTCCCATCTCAGAGCTGTGTAACCAAACACGGAGGTTAGATGTGAGATAATGCAGCCTTCATAGACACACACTGTACAGGTTGGAATGCGCATTTGTATGTGAGTTTTTCATAAAGTAATCAGAATTTTTTAATGAAGTATTTAAGGAAATTTTCACCGACCACTGACCCCCCCCCCCCCACCCCGCACAAAATATAAAAAATGATCTCAAATAAAGTTCATGCTTTAAACCAAAAACACTCCCATGTTGTTAAGTCCCCTTGTTGTCTGGCCTTCTTTTATATTCTTTTGTTCTTATTTTTACAAAAAAAAGGCTTATAAAAATATGCAAATGAGCCTAGGGAGCTCTGTGTGGAATCACCAGTGCCCCCTCTGGGCTCCATCAACTGTTTAATTATGCACAACTCCATGCATGCTTGCATCTCACTAACCAACCAGAGAGCTGGTGATGCGTTTTCCAATTCCTGCGCATGTGCTGTGTTCTCTGTGTCGTGCATCTGGCTGATCATTTAAGGGGTTGCATGGTCCCTAAACCTCCTAAAAAAACTCCCGGGTGTGATGAATACACCCTCCCATGCTAGAAATACAATGGGGCTTATTTACTAAGGGTCCCGTGGCCGCATGTTCATCGGGTTTCCCGACTATTCTGGCATCATGTCAGGGATTGTGTTGCACGCAATCATATTATGCTGCAATCGTGCACGACATAAATAAGGAGCGGGCTACCAGACGACAATGCGCAGGATTTAATATTTCAAATTGTGTCACAAGGATGATGGTGAACCCCGGGGACCTGAGCGGGGAAGCGACACATGCAGGATATCGGGCATACGCTGGTAGTGAATCGTGAACTTCATCTTCATTGGACATTCCCGGATCGGGGATCGCGCAGGGACCGGGTAAGTAAATGTCCCCCATTGACTTCCACTTAAATTTTGTGGTAATTGTTATTTTTGCAAAGAATTACCTCTTTATTGCAAAGTCATGCAAAGTCAGACAGAAAACTGGCGCACTGGCTTAAGTAAATCATGGCCATTATCTTGATTAGATAATCCAAAGAAATACAAATCCTAAAATTCATGAATTACTTAAATATATATTCATGTTTCTTAATAATTTCCTGGTTTTAAACTTACTTTTAATATACAGCCCTCTAGGAAGGGAATGATTTCCATGGCACGCACTTGCAGTTTTGAAAGAATTCTCTGCAGCATTGTGATTCCAAATCTATATAGGAAAAACATAAATGGAAAAATCGGATAGAGAGTGTTTCCTCTCCTGTGTGGTGTAGTATGTAGAGGATGTGCCATCTCTCCTGTGTGGTGTAGTATATAGAGGATGTGTCATCTCTCCTCCTGTGTGGTGTAGTATATATAGGATGTGTCGGCTCTCCTCCTCCTGTGTGGTGTAGTATATAGAGGATGTGTCACCTCTCCTCCTCCTGTGTGGGGTAGTATATAGAGGATGTGTCAGCTCTCCTCCTCCTGTGTGGTGTATTTTATAGAGGATGTGTCGGCTCTCCTCCTCCTGTGTGCTGTAGTATATAGAGGATGTGTCAGCTCTCCTCCTCCTGTGTGGTGTAGTATGTAGAGGATGTGCCATCTCTGCTGTGTGGTGTAGTATATATAGGATGTGTCGGCTCTCCTCCTCCTGTGTGGTGTAGTATATAGAGGATGTGTCGGCTCTCCTCCTGTGTGGTGTAGTATATAGAGGAAGTGTCAGTTCTCCTCCTGTGTGGTGTAGTATATAGAGGATGTGTCGGCTCTCCTCCTGTGTGATGTATTATATAGAGGATGTGTCATCTCTCCTCCTCCTGTGTGGTGTAGTATATAGAGGATGTGTCATCTCTCCTCCTGTGTGGTGTAGTATATAAAGGATGTGTCAGCTCTCCTCCTCCTGTGTGGTGTAGTATATAGAGGATGTGTCGCTCTCCTCCTCCGGTGTGGTGTAGTATATAGAGGATGTGTCGGCTCTCCTCCTGTGTAGTATAGTATATAGAGGATGTGTCATCTCTCCTCCTGTGTGGTGTAGTATATAGAGAAGGTGTCAGCTCTCCTGTGAGGTGTTGTATAAAGAGTATATGTATTCTCTCCTCCTGCTGTGTGGTGTAGTATATAGAAGATCTGTCAGCTCTCCTCCTGTGTGGTGTAGTATATAGAGGATGTGTCGGCTCTCCTCCTGTGTGGTGTAGTATATAGAGGATGTGTCACCTCTCCTCCTCCTGTGTGGTGTAGTATATAGAGGATGTGTCGGCTCTCCTCCTCCTGTGTGGTGTAGTATATAGAGGTTGTGTCGGCTCTCCTCCTCCTGTGTGTTGTAGTATATAGAGCAGTGATGGTGAACCTTTTAGAGATTGAGTGCCCAAAATGAGACCCAAAAAACACTAGCTTTTCCCAAAGTGCCAACACAGCAATTTAGGCAGAAACAAATTTATTTCTACCAGAATTTTGGAACTCCAATCCACCCGTCCACACCTTTTAACTCTTCGAACAGGACCAAGCAGCATAGGATAGGTCACTTTAAAATAGCAGGGCACTACTTGGACTGCCTGTAGGAAGATGCCATGTCTGGCAAACTCTGTGCCTGGGAGACAGCCCGTGTGCCCACAGAGAGGCCTCCGAGTGCCATCTCTGGCACCAGTGCCATAGGTTCGCCACCACTGATATAGAGGATGTGTCAGCTCTCCTCCTCCTGTGTGGTGTAGTATATAGAGGATGTGTCGGCTCTCCTCCTGTGTGGTGTAGTATATAGAGGAAGTGTCAGCTCTCCTCCTCCTGTGTGGTGTAGTATATAGAGGATGTGTCGGCTCTCCTCCTGTGTGGTGTAGTATATAGAGGAAGTGTCAGCTCTCCTCCTGTGTTGTGTAGTATATAGAGGATAAGTCAGCTCTCCTCCTCCTGTGTGGTGTAGTATATAGAGGATGTGTCATCTCTCCTCCTGTGTGGTGTAGTATATAGAGAATGTGTCAGCTCTCCTCCTGTGTGGTGTCGTATATAGAGGATGTGTCAGCTTATCTCCTGTGTGGTGTAGTGTATAGAGGATGTGTTGACTCTTCTGTATGGTGTAGTATATAGAGAATGTGACATCTCTCCTTTGTGGTGTAGTATATAGAGGTTGTGTCAGCTCTCCTGTGTGGTGTAGTATATAGAGGATGTGTCAGCTCTCCTACTTTGTGATATAGTATATAGGGGATGTGTCAGCTCTCCTCCTCCTCCTGTGTGGTGTAGTGTATATAGAGGATTTGTCAGCTCTCTTCCTCCTGTGTGGTGCAGTATATAGAGGATGTGTCGGCTCTCCTCCTCCTGTGTGGTGTAGTATTTAGAGGAGGTGTCGGCTCTCCTCCTCCTGTGTGGTGTAGTATATAGAGGATGTGTCAGCTCTCCTCCTGTGTGGTGGAGTATATAGAGGATGTGTGGGCTCTCCTCCTCCTGTGTGGTGTAGTATATAGAGGATGTGCCTGCTCTCCTCCTCCTGTGTGGTGTAGTATATAGAGGATGTGTCGGTTCTCCTCCTGTGTGGTGTATTATATAGAGGATGTGTCGGCTCTCCTCCTGTGTGGTGTATTATATAGAGGATGTGTCATCTCTCCTCCTGTGTGGTGTAGAATATAGAGGATATGTCATCTCTCCTCCTGTGTGGTGTAGTATATAGAGGATGTGTCAGTTCTCCTCCTCCTGTGTGGTGTAGTATATAGAGGATGTGTCGCTCTCCTCCTCCTCGGCTCGTGCTAGGGTCTATTGATGTATTTTATAGCACAGTCACAATATAGTATACAATGTTTGACTATCTCTGACAATCATATGTTTAGTAATTGTTGATATTTTTCTATTAGTGTAGGGGTTTTCTGGCTACCAACGCATAATGTAATTGTCTACAAGTTTGACTTCCACTAACTAGATCTTTAATGGATCATTTAATTAAACCAGAAAACTTCATTAAATAAAGAGAACTTCTGGAAAGGCTGGGGTGATGGTTCTTTCTACTCAGTTTCCTCTCCTTCTGGACATAAATCTTTCTAATATATGTTATGATGGCGATTATAAATAGACTATGACAAAATTCGGTAGAATTGCAACAATAATCTTTATACTAACTTACCATTTTAAACATGTTTGCTGCTGATGGTCTGACATGTGACCTTACGAAATTGTGAAGATCAAGAATCTGAATTCTATCCTCCTCCGTCAAACCAAATTCTTCATTGTCCTGTAATTAAAGAGAATATTTACTTCACTACCTTTACTATGCTGAATTCTTATTGTAATGATTTACTGAATAAATTGCAGATCTAAAACCTAAAGGGGTATTCCTCCCACGAAGACAAGTTTCTTGTATGTACTAAACAAGATAACAAAATAACACATTCTCTAATTCACTGATATTAACAAAAATACAGGTGAAAAGACAAAAGTGAAAAGACGTCTTTAAATCAAGGATCTTATCCGAGCATTTAATGGGTTATTAGTCCATGATCAGCAGAGACTCAACGCCTGAAGTGCTTGCTCAGCTCCTGAGTGGGTGCCATGTTGATACTGGTGATATCTATGGTGACCACCTTGTAGGGCAATGGTGGAGAACCTATGGCACGGGTGCCAGAGGTGGCACTCAGAGCCCTTTCTGTGGGCATCCAGGTCATCGCCCCAGAACACCAGTCAGGACTCAAAGAATATTCCTGCAGTTCCAAGCAACTTAAAAGATGCTGCTTTCAATTGTATTTTGATACTTACTTCGTTACTTGGGGTTTGCAGCCAGATCTTGTGCAGTGAGCTCTGCAGATTTTTGTGGCAGATAACTTTAAAAAAAGCATCAGCAAAGCGAGTGTGTGAGCTTGGCAGCGAGTGTGCACTGATCCCAAGTGTGTGCAGTGTCATAAGTGTGACTTAGGTTTAAGGGACTTAAGTTTGAGGGGCCTTAGCAGGTAACTTCTGTGTTTTGTGTTACTTTGACTGTAAATTCTTCTTTCTGTGCATATTTCTATTGTAATCCCCATTAGAATAATGGACTCCATAAGTGGCATTGCTACACGGTGTACATCCTGTGCCATGTATGCTTTCCTTGAACAGCCGTTCGAGGGGGAATACTGCTGTGTGGGGTGTGTGAAAATTGCTCATCTGGAAGCCCAGATTCTGGATCTAAATGAGCAAGTTTCAAGGCTGCGGGCAATTGATAATATGGAACGAAGTTTGCTGCTCCTGGAGCACAAACTCTCTGGGGAAGATGGCTGTGGGGAGGGAAGTATGGAGGTGCAGAATGAGGGGGCAGCTAGTTGGGTAACATGTAGAAGGCGGGGTAGAGGGAAGAGTTGTAGAGAGTCTAGTCCTGATCTGGTGCACCCGAATAAGTTTGCCAGGCTGGTGGATGAGGGGGATATCAGCTCTGGGGTAGCAATGCTGCAGAAAGACGTGGCCGCTAGCAACCAGGGGAATGTCTGCTCCGGTAAGAAGGGTAATGGGAGCACAGGCAAGGTCAGACAGGTGCTGGTAGTGGGAGATTCCATTATTAGGGGAACACACAGGGCAATCTGTCACAAAGACCGTGCATACCGAACAGTGTGTTGTTTGCCGGGTGCTCGGGTTCGGCATGTTGCGGATCGGGTTGACGGATTACTGGGAGGGGCTGGTGAGGAACCAGCGGTCATGGTCCACATTGGCACTAATGACAAAGTAACGGGTAGGTGGAAGGTCCTTAAAAATGATTTCAGAGATTTAGGCCATAAGCTCAGGGCAAGGACCTCAAAGGTAATTTTCTCCGAAATACTGCCTGTACCACGTGCCACACCAGAAAGGCAGCGGGAGATCAGGGAGGTAAATAAGTGGCTCAAAAGTTGGTGTAGGAAGGAGGGGTTTGGGTTCATGGAGAACTGGGCTGACTTTTCTGTGGGCTACAGGCTCTACAGTAGGGATGGGCTGCACCTCAATGGGGAGGGGGCCGCTGTTTTAGGGGAAAAAATGGCTAGAAGGTTGGAGGAGTGTTTAAACTAGAGACCGGGGGGAGGGCAACTACACTTGTGCAGGGCAAATAGACGGTGTACATAGAGAGCTGGGAAGAGCCATAGTCCATGGGGGAGGAAGGGGGGCTGGAATGAGATTGGGGAATAAGGACAAAAGGAATACGGACAGGGAAAACCATATAAAGTGTATGTACACAAATGCCAGAAGCCTCACAAACAAAATGGAGGAACTGGAACTCTTGATGTTGGAACGGAAATATGATATAGTGGGTATCAGCGAGACATGGCTGGACAGTAGCTATGACTGGGCTGTTACTATAGATGGTTATAGTCTTTTTAGAAAGGATCGTATAAATAAAAAAGGGGGAGGGGTTTGTTTATATGTGAATTCTTGCCTCAAGCCCGTCCTGCGAGATGACATCAGTAACGCAAATGTGGAGTCCCTATGGGTGGAGATAGGAGGGAAAAAGAATAATAAAATATTACTAGGGGTTTGTTATAAGGCTCCAAATATAATGGAGGCAGCAGAGGAAATGCTGATAAGTGAAATGGATGCGGCTTCAAAGCAAGGTGAAGTACTTATCATGGGGGACTTCAATTACCCAGATATTGACTGGGGGGCAGAAACCTGCAGGTCCTTCAAAGGTAGCAGGTTCTTGTCAACAACAAAAGACAATTACCTGTCGCAACTAGTCCTGGAGCCAACAAGAGGGGGGGCACTGCTGGACCTTATCCTTACCAACAGACCTGATAGGGTATCAAAACTACAGGTTGGGGGGAACCTGGGGAATAGTGATCATAATATCATTGATTTTGTATTACGCTTTACTAAGCATGTTAGTGAAGGGGCAACCAACACTCTAAACTTCAGGAGGGCAAATTTTCATCAACTAAGGGAAGACCTTAAAGGCATAGACTGGGATAATGCTCTCAAGGACAAAAGCCCCCCCCAAAAATGGGACTTTTTCTCATATATCCTGAAAAAGTCCTGTGAGAAACACATACCTTATGGGAAAAAGCATAAAAGGAACAAGAAAAACCCTATGTGGCTAACTAGTCTTGTAAGGAAAGCAATAAGCGATAAAGATAAAGCGTTTAAGGTGCTAAAACGTGAAGGTAGCGATGAGGCATTACAGGATTATAGAGAGAAAAATAAATCCTGTAAAAAGCAGATAAAGGCCGCAAAAATAGAGACTGAGAGAAATATTGCCAGGGAGAGCAAAAATAATCCCAAATTATTTTTCAAGTATATAAATGATAAGAAACTAAAAACAGAGAGCGTGGGTCCCCTTAGAAATAACATGGGGGTCATGGTGGAAGGAGATGAGGAAAGGGCCAATCTACTGAATGTCGCCTTCTCAACTGTCTTTACCCAGGAAAATCCCCTGGTGGAAGACACAATGAGGAATAATGTAAATTCTTTTTATTATGTCAACAGTTTAACCCAGGAAGAGGTACGGCGCCGCCTCGCAACCACTAAGATAGATAAATCACCGGGGGCCAGATGGCATACACCCCCGGGTTCTGCATGAATTATGTACGGTGATAGACAGACCGTTATTTTTAATATTTGAAGATTCACTGAGGACTGGTTATGTTCCACAGGAATGGCGCATAGCAAATGTGGTACCAATATACAAAAAAGGATCAAATAGCGATCCTGGAAACTACAGACCCGTAAGTCTAACTGCTGTGGTGGGGAAAATATTTGAGGGGTTTATTAGAGATGCTATCCTGGAGTATCTCACTGTGCACAACCTTATAACCCAGCGTCAGCATGGGTTTATGAGAGATCGGTCCTGTCAGACTAATCTGATTGGTTTCTATGAGGAGGTAAGTTCAAGACTGGATCTGGGGGACGCTGTGGATGTTGTATATCTGGACTTCTCAAAGGCATTTGACACCGTGCCACATAAAAGGTTGGTATATAAAATGAGACTGCTGGGAATAGGAGAAAATCTGTGTATCTGGGTAAGTAATTGGCTTAGTGATAGAAAACAGAGGGTGGTCATTAATGGCACATTCTCAGATTGGGTTGATGTTACCAGTGGAGTGCCACAGGGGTCAGTATTGGGGCCACTTCTTTTTAATATTTTTATTAATGACCTTGTAGTGGGTTTACACAGTCAAGTTTCAATATTTGCAGATGATACTAAGCTGTGTAAAGTAATAAATACTGAGGTCGATAGTTTAGCATTACAGAGGGATTTGTGGAAGCTTGAGGGATGGGCAGAGAAATGGTTGATGAGGTTTAATGTAGATAAATGTAAAGTTATGCACTTGGGCCATGGAAACAAAAGGTATAATTATGTTCTAAACGGTCAATTACTTAGTAAAACTGAAGCTGAAAAGGACTTGGGGGTATTGGTGGATGGTAAACTTAATTTTAGTGACCAGAGCCAGGCGGCTGCTGCTAAAGCAAATAAAATTATGGGATGTATCAAGAGAGGAATAGATTCTCATGATAAAGACATAGTTCTGCCCTTATACAAATCCCTGGTCAGACCACACACGGAATATTGTGTACAGTTTTGGGCACCAGTGTATAAAAAGGATATAATAGAGCTGGAACGGGTGCAGAGGAGAGCAACCAGGATTATTAGGGGAATGGGGGGACTAGAATACAATGACAGATTACAAAATTTGGGATTATTCAGTTTAGAAAAAAGACGACTGAGGGGAGACCTCATTACTATGTACAAATACCTGAACGGACAGTACAAGGATCTCTCCAAAGATCTTTTTATACCTCGGCCTGTGACCAGGACAAGGGGCATCCTCTGCGCCTAGAGGAGAGGCGATTCTACCATCAACATAGACAAAGGTTCTTTACTGTAAGAGCAGTGAGACTATGGAACTCTCTGCCGCAGGAGGTTGTTATGGCCGACTCTATGTACATGTTCAAGAGAGGCCTGGATGACTTTCTGGAGAGAAAAAATATCACGGGTTATGGGGATAAAACATTTATTTAATTCTTGAAGGTTGGACTTGATGGACTTGCGTCTCCTTCCAGCCTTATATACTATGATACTATGACTGCAGGAAGAGGGAGAATGTATAGACAGGGTCGAATTATCTTTGGAGGACCTCCTGCTGGCCCCACGATTCTCTGTGTACAGAGGGACACTGGAAAGAAGCTAAAATTATGTAAATTTTCCATCTTTCTACTGTGTTGATGTCCTCAGGAGGCCAATATGATTGAAAGTTGTTAAACAGGGAGCAATAAGTTACTGCTTTCATTTTTGGTTGGCACCAAATAAGCGGGGTTTTGGGTTGCAGTTTGGGCACTCAGCCTCTAAAAGGTTCGCCATCACTCTTCTAGGGGCTAAAAGGTAGGAGCAATTGAAATATTTTGGGGATTCCTATTCTCTTACTTATTGGCAAAATGAATTTCTAGAAAACCCTACAGGGGCAGAAGCCTTGGGCAGAGCTGTAGTGGATCTGATAAGACACTGCAGATCCCTTTTACACCCATTATGTCATCAGAGGGGTATAGAGGCAGCTACTGCTACATCTGCTCTATGTCGTGCAGAGAGAAGACTGATAAGTTGTCTCCTCTAAGCCCCTCCTGCTATTAATCCAGGAGCAGGAGAAACTGCAATGATGCCAGAAGACATGGCTGTAGATTGGGTTCATGCACCCCTGGCTGTGTGTTATATGTAGTAGCAGTAGATTAATTATCATGAGGAAAAACAGTGTTGATTATTGTTATGAAGATGATGATTATTGTTACTATTATTATGAAATTATTATATAAAATTATATTACAATATGAACGACAATAATAATATTAGTAGTAGTATTATATTAGTTGTGCTAGTAGCTGTACAATTATTATTCTAAATATCAGTATTATTGGTAGGAAAAAAATATTTTTAATTAGTAAATTATGAACTAATATTAATAATAATGACAATTATTGGTAATAAATATATTATAATCGTAATGATTAGTAAAATATCCCCATAGTGTAAAATGATGATGATGATGGTTACTATTATTATCATTATTATTATTGTTATTATTATTCAAATAATAATTTGGCAAGATATATCTACTACTTATACTAATTATTTATTAACATTAGTTAATAGTTTACTTATAAAAATATTTTTTTTACTACCAATATACCATTTGTTTAAAAATCTTACAAAAAATTACTACTACAATTATTATTATAGTACTACTGCTACTACTTCTACTAATACTACTAATACTACTACTACTACTAATAATAATAATAATAATAATAACTAATTAAAACAGAAAATTATATAAACATATATTATTTTTTTTACATTTATTATTAGTAGTCAAAAAATAATTTTTACTAGTAAACTTTTTCATAAACTATTAACTAATATAAATTAATAACGACTATTTAAATAACACATATATCAAAATAATTTTTACCAGTAGTGCAAATTATTATTATTATTATTATTATTATCATTATTACCAATCCACTACTGGTGATAATTATATTGATATATTAATTTACTATTTATTATAACTATTATTTTTTTTTCGACTACCAATAAAACTTTCATTGTTAATAATAATTATACAAGTATTACTACTACTAATATTATTATTACCCTGGTAGTATTATAAATACAATTGATATTATTTTTTTATTATAACTCATATTATCATTTATAATATTATAGTAGTGTTATACTAATAGTGTATTATATTTATTACCAACAGCGATAGTATTATTATTAATAGTATTATCAGGATTACTATAACTGTGAGGAGTATTAGGTTATCATTATATTTAGTATCATTTTTAATAATAATATTCTCATGTATACTTTTAGCGCACAGATTGTGACAGTAAGTGACAGCATGTAATGGTCCGTGCCCTCCATAGCTGAGACGTCTTTTGTTGTGGAGTTCATGGTTGGACTCTCTAGGGCGGGAGCTGTTGCACCAGAACAATACTTGGCGGGCACACTCTGCTCGGGCATGAAATGACACCATCCTCATCCATTGTTCAGACCAGGTTAATGGATGTCACCGTGTTACTAGGACAAGGCACCAGCTAATAGAAAACAATGGCCAATTTCTCTTCCCAATGTTCTCATTGTGAGTCTATACCATCAATCTTCTGTACCATACACTCTTAGCTTTCTAGTCTAATGTCACAGCATTGATTCCTATATAGAAAAAACTTTCCTCTTTATGGTGGGTATGGAAAGTATTCAGACCCTTTAAAAGTTTTAAATGTAGATATTTTTGTTAATTTTAGGCTTAGGTCAAGGCTCTGGTTCAGCCGGTCGGGAATGGTCACAGAGATGTCCTGAAACCTCTGCGCTTAGGGTCATTTTCTTGTTGGAAGGTTCGGAAGAGGTTCTCATTCAGGATATCTCTGTACTTGGCTGCATTCATCTTTCCTTCCATTACAACCCATGTTTCTGACCCCCTCCCCACCCCACCCCCCCCCCATAGCCTGATGCTGCCCCACCATGTGTCACGGACGGGATGTATTTGGTCAGGTGATGAGGAGTGCCTGGTTTCCCACTTATGGAGAAAAAAATCAGTCTTTGTCTCAATCAAGCGGAGAATCTTATTATCATAATCTGGAGCCTTTCTGGGTTTTTCACACTCTCTGCTGTTGCGCTTCATATTTCCTGCACTGTAGAAGAGCTTCCAAACTCTGCCATAATCCCCGACGGTTGGACGCTGCGTGATAGGTGACTCCTATTTCCCTACTGCTCTATGAGCTCACCCCAGTGATCCTGGGGTTCTTCTTTATCTAGCCACCAAGGCCTCTCTCCCACAATTTCTTAGTATGGCTGGACGGCCAGCTGCAGGAAGAGTTTTGGGTTTCCCCAAACTTATTTAAGGATTATAGAGGCATACTCTCTCTAGGACCCATGAGTGCTGCGCAATTTTTGTTTAAAAACCTTAGCCAGATCTGTGCTTTGCCACAATTCTGTCCTCTGAGCTCCTTGGCAGTTCCTTAGACCGCATTGATTCTCATGTGCTCTGACATGCACTGTGAGCCGTTGAGGCTTATATAGATAGGTGTGAGTCTTTCCTAATAAGTCCACTCAGTTTAATTAATAGAGAACCATCTCTATAATGTCTTATTTTCTTTGTATTTTCTTCCAGAATCTGTAAAACGCTATGGAATTTGATGGTGCTTTTCTCCATACGCATTCTTTGTCCACCGGGGTCACGCTCCGACCCTTGACAGTGCGGTTTACACACGTCTATGTGTTGTTCCTCGGCTGGTTTTAAGACGTTTTTATGTTTCTTTATGCTGTGCCCTCACTTTTGTTTTTTGTCGTTGGTGTGGGGCCACTTCGCGCTCCTACTGCGGATGGAAAAGGATCGGAATACTTTCTGTACCTCTGTACCCATGATAAAACATTTTTTTTTGCCTGAGATTGTTGATTTTTTTTTTGCATGCTACATTACACCGTCCATTTCTGGAGAAGTTACGTTTTTAATCACTTATCTTTTTTGGTTAACAGTGATTTAGTTCATTGTAGGAGGCTGTGCTACTATGCTTTGTGGTGATTTTAACTTTTTTCCATCCATAAATTTTATATGTAAAAATAGCTTTTGAACGGAGATGGGATGTCGTAGCAACACACCCCCCCCCCCCCCTCAATTGTTGATGTTTGTTATGCAAACCCTGGCAAAAAAAATATATTAAAACCCATGATCAGAGC
Source organism: Engystomops pustulosus (assembly GCA_019512145.1). Taxonomy (NCBI): domain Eukaryota; kingdom Metazoa; phylum Chordata; class Amphibia; order Anura; family Leptodactylidae; genus Engystomops; species Engystomops pustulosus. Next base: position 35,668 of record WNYA01000608.1, read on the forward strand.
TCACACCGACCATTGTGTTACACTGCAGCTACTACATGGTTTCACCAGTTAGAAGAGTGCCTACCTAGTGTATTTGAACAGCCCTTATCTCTGGTTATGAAGATCATATACCACAGCTTATGTGATTTTTAATAAGGTACCGAACTAGCAATTACGCAGTTAGTCATATTCATGCCCATCAAACAATCACAGTCCCCTAATTTGAGCACTAGGCGAACTGTGATGGGCGGGACTGAAATCGATTTCAGACTGTATAACCTACAGTCAGGTATGTATGGAGTCTCCTCGCTAGCCCACACCTGATTGATCATCTCTTTTCAGCTAAATTTGCATATTACTTTTGGAGACATTAGGGCTCAATTATTACAGGGTCCACAGAGCGCATTTTCGTCAGGTTTCCCGGCGATTTCCACTTTGCGCCAAATTGCCCCCGATTTTGATTTTCGGAACGGACCTTTTTGGTGCATCAGCGCCGGCTTTGCACGCAACAAAATCGGGGGCGGCCGTTGCACCCGCGATTCGTCATCCGAAATGTACACAAGCAGACCACACTCACAACCAGGGAAGAAGGTGAACTACCGGACGCCTCGTCGCAGAAGCGAAGGATGCAGGACTCGTGACGTCACGATCTTAGTGATCGCAGCAGACCGCCGAATCCTCATGGACAATGCACCGCATCACACAGGGACCAGGTAAGTAAATCTGCCCCTATATTTTTACAGGTAAATGGGGCAAGATTTAACCTAAAAGAGGGAATGCTTGAAAGGATATTTCATACCCTACGAAGAGGCTATTTCTTTAAGACCACAAAATTCCTGAAGTTCCCCTTTCAAAGTTTCACACCTTTAAATCTGAATGTTTTATAATACATCATGGATTGATACAAAGTGTTTAAAAAGTAAAAATATTGTTATGGTCACGTGGTATTTACCAAACAAATCAACATGAAGTCCAGTAACATGACATGAAAATGCGACTGATAGAACACTGGCACTTACAAAAACTTTTTTAGGTGGGTCCATGGCTATTAAACGGTAGAGTGTGTCCGATGCAAACTGGTTTCACGGATCACTAACGCACTATAAATTATAAGGATACATTAAAAACGATTCCAGACTGAGAGAAACCAGCCGGGAAAACAAAAAATTTCCACCCACCGCCGCCCCCCCCCCAATTTATTTTTTTATGGTAATTAATGTGTTTCCTAATATTGTCCCACTATAACCACAATCTTATTCCCACAAAAGGTCTTTATTGGGGTAATTGATCAAAATAAAAACAAAAACCTCTGGAATGAAATTTAAACATATTAGTTATCAATGCATAATGTGACACAAAATCAGTTCCTCACCTCACCCGTGGTATTGTATGTCACTCGCAAACTCAACTCCATGTATCTCTATACGGCAGTACCCCCAGGCACAAACCATGGTCAGCTGTGGATTGTTTTTTAGTTGAAAGCAAGTTTTCACACCAGCACAGTTCCCTTTAAGGAAACCTACCTGATAAGTGTTTATTTTTAAACTTTAAGTGCCTCCTTTTATACTTTTATAGACTTGTTAGTTATATGTTATATGTCTGGGGCTACTGAGCCATGGAGAAGCACGTGGTGAACGGTAGCCACAGCCCAGTATCCCTTTCACATGCCTTTCTCTCTCTTAGTGCGCACTCGCTGTATTCACACACATCATTTGTAAAGCCGGTACTCTGACATGCACAGCAGCTCCGTCTGGAGAGGAGGTCCCGACGCTGTACGCCCTCGTTTGCAAAACTAAACATAGAGGAGTGCACTCTTAGAAAGAGCTGTAGGTGGGAGCGAAAGAGAATACGGAGGGTGGTGGGGTAGCCAATAGCTCATGCTCCCATATTAAATAAGATGACATTTAGTAATGGGCACTAAAAGTTTTATATGAAAAAGGACCCCGATAGACAGTAACCAGCACCGATCTACCTTTTAGAAAGGTCTTGATGGTAGGTTTTTTTCAGTACAGAAAATACCATTCAAAAAACAACAAACATTTTTTTTCACTAACATCGACAGCACCTTTGGAATACAGTGTCCTGAGGATGTACAATCGGTTCTGTAGGTTTGTTCTTAATTGAATTTGTATGTAATCGACTGTATATTTTATAATTGTAACCCCAGCCAAATTTTTTTTTGGTCTCTGTGACAATTGGATTTTTAAAATGATGGGTTTGTCATAGAACCGGATTAACAATAAAGCTCATTAAGGGCAAAGTACAGTAAATTACCAACATCCAGAGGCCCGTTTGTAACTAGGTCATCTGTAAGTCGGGTGTTCTTCAGTAGGGGACCGCCTGTACACTTTTAAAGTGCGAGGCTAAAAATAAAATCTATGAAAAATAAGGTTTAGGGGTGACTTGGGCCTTATCCTAGAAAATTTGTGTCGATTATTAAGACTATAGATTTTTTTAAATTTGATAAAATGTATAGAACATAAGGACTTTTTTTAATACTTTTATAATTAAAATAATACGTATAATAAAATGCATATAATATAAGCTATCAATAATAGCATATAATTAATAATATATAGATATATAAATATATATATCATATATTGACATATATTACTTATGAACTTTTAGAATTATATTAATAATAATAATGTTATACTAATAATAATTAATACTAAATGTCCATCCCTATGTTTTTTGCAGATGAGCCCTGACGTCCTAAAAGCTTACCTCCTGTGACAACCGACTGATGAGGCAGCCACAAACCGATCACCAGGCCGCATTGTACCGAGAGAGAACATGTTTGTAGATTTCTCCTTTCCTCGCAGGATGAATGTTGTGCAGCCGGAAAACGAAATCTCTAAAGACAGAATGGAAACCGGTTCTATAAGCATTAAAATCAGCCGGTAAGAGACGAGGCGCAGAACGATGGCTACTAATAAAGATTCATAAAATTGGCCGTGAACAAGTGCTTTTTTGTTTGATGTGATTCTCTGATCTTACGTCCGGTAAAAAGGGTTGAAACAAAAGATAAAGGAAATTTGACCTCCAATTCATTATGTAGTTACTCAGTATTCCATCTGCACAATGAAACCATTAGGCAGCTCAGATTGGTTAGTAATATAAATATGAGCACATGAGGGCATCTCGTGTGACCACGTTGGTAACCACTAAACCTTCCATCACTGTGACCATAGGATGATGATTATAAATAGGGACTATTGAGTATCCAAAAGTTACTGCTCTGATAGTGGTACCCAAATAACACGGCCACAAGATTCAGCCAGGACCATAGATCTCATGAGCAAGATCGGCAGAACATCATAGAATGGACTGGTAACATGGGTCGTACAATCAGTACAACACCATCATGTAGCCACCAACTGGTCACCTATTGGCCCCAAACAGAAAGATACATCTAAGGCCTTATCCTTTGGTAACTGTCAAGCCCTTTTAATGTCCGTCTACAATAGCTTTTGCAGACCACAATGGCGTCTGGAGCACGTAAGGCACTGATGGTTCTTGCCCTAGTAAAAAAGTCAAATCGAGACAAGCTCACATTTGTCATAAAATCCTTGTTTTTCCAGTTATTCAGACAGCACCTTCACACTTATCCAACCACCAACCCCTACCTGCTTTCCCAGCCAGAATCTAATCTTATAAGATTATCAATCTGTTTGAACTGATAACATAACTTCTAATCAGTCTTATTAACAACAGAATTTGATCCATGGCTCTCATCAGTTCCACGAGTATCATTTTCGTGCCCCTGGGATCCGACCAAACTCTTCTGGCTATGGTCGGCAGCAAGGTTTCTTCTCTTTATAACATCTTCTCCTGTCTCAGGATGCAGTGTATCATCTGCCCCCTCCCTCCATTACATAACCAGCTCACACAGTGCATTCCGGTCTGCAAGCAAGCCGCAGAGAACTAGGCCCGCATTGAGTTTCATACTGCTCTACCATTCGCCAGATCCAACGAGGCCAGCTGCTACTGGAGCTGGGAACTCAGCAGGCATTAGCAGCTCCGGTGTCAGCTTAAGGGGCCTACTATGTGTAAAGTCGGACACACGTACGGAGGTGTATGGAAGTCTCGTGCCCACGACAATGGACGCTATAACGACGTGCCCACATCCATATGGAGAGATCTTTAAGCAATGGGAAAGAGGCATATATCAAGCGAGGTGAGTAAATAGGCCTTAATATGGTGGGATAGAGATGGACCCACAATTGAGGGTATAAGAGGAGGCCCCCAAATGGTGGATATAAGAAGTGCCCAACACAATAATGGGGATAATGAGAGGGAGCATATACAATGGGGGAGATATGGACAATGGGCGCGGCCCCATTATGGCGGGATATGAGAGGTCCACAATATGAGGGGGGGGTGAAAGTCTCCAATTGAGGGCCCACATATGGCTTGGTGAAGGTACAACCTATAGGAAGATCAGAGGTCACATATGAGGAAATATGATAGGTCCACAATATGAGGGGGATATGAGTAGCCACCATAAGCGGGAGAGGAGAGGTCACACTATGAAGGGAGATAGGATGCGAATAGGGTGGAATAAGAGGTCACATATGAGGGGAGATGAAGGGCAACTGATTCTTTCATGGTCTATCTGCCTTACCCCATGTTCACAAGATTGAATACATTTTTTAAGACGCATCCGGGAATCCCTCCCTGACGTTGAAAGCAGACTTCCCTGAGGAGATTCTCCCAATGCCCCTAAAATGCATTTTAAAAACATTCAAGAACGCATCTTGTGCACATGTCTTAAGCTTCTTCACATTATGAGCTTGTTTACTAAGGGTCGCGGACACACTTTCGTTTTTATTTTTTTAGGGATTGCAACGGCTGTGACAGGTATTTAACAGGTGTCTGCTGGGATTGTTGTGCTGATGATTTGCTGTGCCTATAAAACACATAAGGGCCATTTACTTACCCCTCCATTGACTCTGCTGATCCGGAATGTTCGACGAGGATTCGGGTCTGCCGCGATTCACAAGATCGGGCGTCAATTTCCTATGTGTCGCTCCCCTCCTCCCCCCCGCTCAGGTCCGCCAAGTTCACTCTTCTTCTTCCCGGTGTCAAATGTAAGTGCATGGCTTGTGACACAATTTTGAAAGTTAAATTCCGCAGTTTGTCCGAATCAGTCGGTTTGTCTGACGTCCACGGCCTCCGATTTGTGCCACAAGCTGGTGCCGCTGCTCAACAATCTGATCGCATGCGCCAAAAAAAGTTAATGTGCCCCAATAAAAAATGCTTTCTCTGGCCTTAGAATATACAGGTAATATCATACAGGCCCCTATTTGGTATTTGATGGCCCTTAGGCAACGCCTGTGTAGATTTATCACAAAAATTGTTATCACTTTGGAATTGGACGGATCTACTGACTTGATTGTTTCTGCTAATCGTTTTCACTGACCTCTGAATAATGGCGTTTGTCCGGATAGCACATTGGCAGACGCCCAGCTCAAATGTTTACCCTAAGGCAGCGCCTCCTGAGTACACACAATGTGAAGGGCCTGATGTAGTCGCTGGATGCCATTCATTGTCTTTTTGGCACTTACAGGAGTGAAAACAAAAAAAGATAATAATACATTTTTAATTATAAAAAAATCTACAAAATATTTCCACTTAAAGGGGTTTCCCGCATGAAAAGTTACCCCCAACCGTCTGCCGTCTGCCCATTAGTCTGACTGAGTGACGAGAGGTCCGAGGGGGGTACTTGGGAGTCCATGGGACCGATCGTTTTCGGATCTGTGTTGGGTCCCAGCACTGAGACAACCCACTGATGAGCAGTTTAGGGCTATCCCGTTATAGGACCTAACATTTCTTCTGGGAAAACACATTGTACAACAATCTGATTGAGGTTCAAATTGGTCAAAACCCGGGGGATTGTGATAAGGTTTATAATGACTTTATAGTAGCACACATATGGTTAGGGATTTAAATATGTTTTCTAGGATTTTACTCATGTCTTGGAGTTGATTACGGGGCCATATATTCTATTAACTTGAATTAAAAGTTCAAAGGTCAAGCAGAGGCTACTAGTTTCTGTGTGCATCGTGGATGAATTAATAAGGGGAATGCACTGCATTCGGACTCCAAAACAAACATCATTGTTGTTCAGGTATGTAGATACATGTATAAGGCTTCAAACTGAATCTTCAGTATGGATAAAAGATAAGTATCTCATAGACCAACGCTAATAGACAGGAACACTGACCCATCATTACATCACCACTGGCAATAGATGATGTCACAGCTTATCTCTCCCCCTCCCTATACAATAGACCTTATATAGATAACACTGACCCATCATTACATCACTACTGACAATAGATGATGTCACAGCTTATCTCCTCCTCCTCCCTGTACAATGACCTCTATATAGATAACACTGACCCATCCCATCATTACATCACTACTGACAATAGATGATGTCACAGCTTATCTATTCCCCCTTCCTGTACAATGACATCTATATAGATAACACTGACCCATCATTACATCACTACTGATAATAGATGATGTCACAGCTTATCCCCTCCCCCTCCCTGTACAGTGACCTCTATATAGATAACACTGACCCATCATTACATCACTACTGACTATAGATGATGTCACAGTTTATCTCCTTCCCCTCCCTGTACAATGACCTCTATATAAATAACACTGACCCATCATTACATCACTACTGACAATAGATGATGTCACAGCTTATCTCCTCCCCCTCCTTGTACAATGACCTCTATATAAATAACACTGACCCATCATTACATCACTACTGACAATAGATGATGTCACAGCTTATCTCCTCCTTCCTGTACAATGACCTCTATATAGATAACACTGACCCATCATTACATCACTACTGACAATAGATGATGTCACAGCTTATCTCCTCCCCCTCCTTGTACAATGACCTCTATATAAATAACACTGACCCATCATTACATCACTACTGACAATAGATGATGTCACAGCTTATCTCCTCCTCCCTGTACAATGACCTCTATATAGATAACACTGACCCATCATTACATCACTACTGACAATAGATGATGTCACAGCTTATCTCCTCCCCCTCCTTGTACAATGACCTCTATATAGATAACACTGACCCATCATTACATCACTACTGACAATATATGATGTCACAGCTTATCTCCTCCTCCTCCCTGTACAATGACCTCTATATATAGAACACTGACCCATCATTACATCACTACTGACAACAGATGATGTCACAGCTTATCTATTCCCCCTTCCTGTACAATGACCTCTATATGGATAACACTGACCCATCATTACATCACTACTGACAATAGATAATGTCACAGTTTATCTCCCCCTCAGTGTACACGGTCAGAGCTTTCATAATGCATATGCTGAAATTTCTTGGTGAGAAATTTCTGCTTCCCGGCTATTACATCTATGAGTCCAAGAAAGTACCATTTGGAGAGAGAAATATCTGGACTTCACATCCACACATTATACAATGATCTATTGTCTGTAGCTTAATCCAATTTAGTTCTAGTTATGTGACAACATTTAAATGGAAAGGGCAATGGCTTATGAAGTAATTGTTTGTCTAATATATTAACATGATGTCCTCAAAGGGCGTTCAAATCATTAAAAAAAAAGTTAGCAAAAATCTTAAATCAAGGCTTTGTTCAACTACTGCATTTGATAAATTGATTTTACCAAGTCTTTGTTTCTTAGAATAATTATACTAAGTATAAGACAATAGCTGCTGTCACCGTAGCAAACGATGGCTGGGATTGTGACTACATACATATGTACTATAGGTATGTACTATAGGTATGTACTATAGGTATGTAGCCACCATGCCAGTCATCAGCCCTGATCTTGTCCTATTTAATGACTTCTGAATGTTCTCTGTTCTTCCATTTGGTGGAGGAATTTCTTCTGCTCAGGACATCCATGAACAATACTCCAAGACCTATTCTGATAAAGGCCTCTTTTCGAAGTTAAACAGTTAACAGTTAAATACCAAGAGGGCACGAAGATAACAGCAGGATCGTCCTGGGGTACCTGGGGCCGACCAGTGAAATTGATTTTGGGGGCCCACCTACTACTACATAGAAATATACTGGGATAAGGGTATTTCTAAGCACTAGTGGGGGCAGTGAAGGAAAAGCTAATCCCTTCTCCCTCCCTCTCCTCTCGTGCTCGGCTCTTGGTTTGTGTACAGGGGCTGCAGGGGGGTCGTTGTCTCCGGGCATTGATTGTAGGAATGGTGTAAGAGTTACCTGGTGGCCATGCTGTGGTTGCGGATGTAAGTGTTCGCACTCTACACCAACCTCGATAGCATATCCCCCTCACTATGCCCCTAAAAATACCACAGTTACTTTCAGTATAATGTCACCTGGATAACACAATGGGGCAGATTTACTTACCCAGTCCTGTCGTGATCCCACGGTGCGTTGTCCGGCGAGGATTCGGGTCTGCCGCGATTCACTAAGATCGTGCGCACGAGTTCCTGCATCCGTCGCTTCCCCGTTGAGGTCCGCCGGAGTTCAACTTCTTTTTCCTGGTGCTTGTAAGCGCGTGTCCAGCGCTTGCGACACAATTCTAAATGTTAAATCTTGCGCGTTGTCCAAATTGTTGGGTTGTCCGACGGCCAGGCCCCCCATTTCTGTCGCATGCAAGCCGGCACCGATGCGCCAAAATCCGATCGCATGCGCCAAATCCCGGGGCAATTCGTCGCAAAACGGAAATCGTCGGGAAACCCGACGAAAATGCTCTCCGTGGACCCTTAGTAAATGAACCCCAACGTGCTGCTAAAGCATCTACATAACTATGTAGTAGATGTTGACCTTGTTTGGATCGCTCAATCTTTATCTCATGCTTTCGTAGTTAGCTGATTTGGACATCATATTGACTTTTGCACAAATTGTTGATCATAAAATGCAATATGTGCAATGCTCAATTAAATATTATTGTACCATAAAGAATCCACAGAACAAAACTAATCTGTGCCCCCAGCATATATCAAAAATTACATTTTTACCCCCAAATATATTACTATATTACAGTCCCTGCATAAGTTAGTGTTTAAAAATGCTCGGAATTACTGATGAATCGGACATGTGGCGTCGGCTGGATGACGGGGGCCACTGCATGTTTTACTGTAGATTCTGGTTGCAGGGTGTGAACCACGCATGCGCAGGTATCCCGAGTACACAACACATGCACAGGAATCCAGGATACACAACACATGTGCTGAGCCCTCTCCATAGCTGGTAAGTCTTTGCTGCATATTGCAGCAAACACTTACCGGTAACACCCGCAATTGGTGCTGACCCCGCATGGGCGCCGCCATCTTGGTGAAGATCGTCGCTCCTCCTGGCGTTATCAGGGAGTAGTGTTCAGGCACCATGGCAGCCTCAGATCTTCCAAAGATCCAAGGCTGTCTCGTTTTAACCCATTCATTACAATGTACGATTTGCACATTATAATGGATGAGGAGGAAAATCTGTAGTATGGCAGCATATGGCAGGAGTGATCTGACAATCTAGGGTTATAGAACTAGGTTCTAGGGTTATAAAAAATTATATTAAAAAAAACATATAATTCAAATCACCCCCTTTCCCTAGAAGTCATATAAATAAACAGTAAAAATCATAAATGCATTAGGTGCCGCACTATGCCACTAAAATACCGTACACATTGCTCATCACAAATTAATTCTAACATATAGAGTGTCCCCCTTTAATTAAAATCTACAGTGTCTTCTATGTTATAACATAGCTGTTGTCATGAATTACTATAATAGCGATTTGCATATATACTTCAACAAAGCTTAGTACATAAATACAGCACCAATATGATATATATGTGATGATGCATCTGTGTGCGTATCATTGATCGTACGCTGTCAGGACAGGAGCTGCACTGGTAACCACGGGGAGTAAACTAAAGAATCCAAACAATGAATATTCAGGACGACAGTTTATATTCCCCCCCTACCCCCAAGTATATAGGTATACAGCACACTGTCCCAGTGTAAAGGGACACAGCACACTGCAGCCCCACACAGTTTATAGGTAACCCCAAAAAAATGAAGCCCTACACCCTCAGTATAAAGCTAGAACCAGCTCAATGCAGTCTCCTCACCCCCGCCCCCAGTATATAGGCCACCCCCACTACCCAGTATATCGGCAGCTCACCCTCTCCTGTGTATATTCAGTCCCCCACACCCCAGTATATAGGTAGTCCCCCCACCCTCCGGTATGTAGGCAGTCACCCCCAGTATATAGGCAGACCCTCCCCACACTCCCCAATTTTAAAGCAGCCCCCACCACCAATTTATAGGTAGTCCTCCGACCCACTCAGTATAGAAGCAGACCCCCTTCCCCAGTATATAGGCAGCCCGCTCGCTCCCTAGTATATAAGAGCCCCCTTGACTCTAGAGTATATAGACATCTTCCCCGGCTCCCCGGAAGATAGGCAGCATCCCTCCACTCCCCAGTATTTAAAGTATATAAGAAGCCCAAGCACAAAAGGCAGCCCCCTCACTGCCCAGTATATAGGCAGCCCCCCACCTCTGTGTATATGCAGTCCCCCAACTCCCCAGTACACAGGAAGCCCCCCACTATATAAACAGCCTCTCCAGCCCCCAGAATAAAGGCAGCCCCAACCCCAAATAAATAAGCAGCCTCCCCATGCCCCAGTAAATAGGCAGACCCCCACTCCCCAGTATACATAAGGTCCACCAGTCTCTATAGCATATAGACAGCCCCCACTCCCCAGTATAGATGAAGCCCTCACAGTCTCTACAGTATATAGACAGTCCCCCACTCCCCAGTATACAAGAAGCCTCCCCCCACTCCACAGTATATATGCAGCCTCCACCACTTCCCAATATATATAGGCACCCTCAGCGCCACTCACCAGTATATATGAAGCCCTCCAGTCTCTACAGTATATATACAGCCCCCCTCTCCAGTATATAGGAAGCTTCCCCCCACTCCACATTATATATGCCGCCCCCCACTCCCCAGTATATATGAAGCCCCCCAGTCTCTACAGTATATAGACAGTCCCCCACTCTCCAGTATATAGGAAGCCTCCCCCCACTCCACAGTATATATGCAGCCCTCCACTCCCCAGTATATATACGCACCCTCATCCCCACTCCCTAGTATAAAGGCATACCCCCCCCCCATTCCCCAGTATATAGGAAGTCTCCCCCACTCCCCAGTTCGTGACTGCACCCTTAGGAGAATATTTATTACTAAGGAAGGTAGGGATAGGTGGTCGCCTATTCTCATCATGATAACCACCAAGTGTTCTCAGTTGGTGAGGATGAGCAAGAGACTTTGCTTCATAGTAGCCAAGACCATGCAATAGATCTAGTCATGTCCACAAAAAGTCTGCAAATTGTGTGTTGCCCTTGTCACAAGAGGTTTCAGGCCAGATTGGACCAGAAACCAGAAGGTATGAGATCAGGTTCATGTTTTATTTACATGATGTCACCATTCACTGTCCGATGGTGATTAGAAGCTCTGGGAGCCATATTTTATTATTTTGTTACTTTTGGCCAATTTTCAAGAGAGTTCAGTCAAAATATTTTTGTTGTATGGAATACTTTAGAGCGGCTGTTGTTGAAGCACAATTAACAATACAATGTAAAGCTCTATGGTGATATATTCTCTATGCTGACCTCTTTACCTGTTAAATTTATGACATACCAGTAGCAGGATCTTGGGTAAGGTATTTGGAAATTCAGATAGGAAAAACCCCTGACTCATCCCAAAAAATCAGCCAAGAACTCAGGCGATGGGTCAACCTACCGCTATCTCTAATGGGAAGAGTATAACTATTAAAAATGATGTCCATCTCTAAGCTCTTATATCCCCCCTACAGATAATCCAACTGCTTCTTACACATAGGCACATATTGGCCTTGAACAAAGAGTTCACATTCTTCCTCTGACGAGGGTGCCATCCGTGTATCAGCCGGCAAAAGCGAAAGCTAACAAAGGAAAAGGAGGGTCTTAATCTGCTGGATGTAAGAGGATATAATTTAGCTTGCATTTTCCACCACATAAAGGATTGGATGAATAAGACCACTCGGATTTACTGGCTGAATCGGAGAACTGTCGTCCCCTGGGATTTGCCCATGTTCATACATGTAGCACTAGGGCAAATCCCTACCCAGATCAAGAAAAACAATGGCATATAAAGAGAGCTTAGTAGCCCAGAGGATGCTCCGAAAGGCATTTCACTTACCATGGTCCATTTCCTATTACTTACCTCTGTGGAACCGTCCTGAGTTTACACGAGGCAGACAAAGCCGACTATTCATAGAATGAAGGGAGAAGGGCATTCAGGTGGCCAAAGATCAGATGAGCCGGCAGGAGCAAAAATGGCTCACTAGGGAGGAGGTCGTGCCCAACTATAATTTAATGGGACACCAATTTTTCCAAAATGCTCAGGGGTAGGGGTCTTCCTCACTTCCCACCTTAGAGAGGTGAAGATAGAGGACAAGCAAACGGATTTTGATGTGATGTTGGACTTGCTTATCTCGAAAGGGAGTATCTTGGTGCTCTACCATCTCATGAGGAAAAAGATAGGCAAAAAGGACTCAAAATTTGGGTTGGGAACCGCAACTAGGGGACACCAGCGTAGGAGAGAAGATTCTAAAACGATGGAAAACCCTCCACAAAGCTATATCCAACGAGACGTGGAGGGACTCACAGTTTAGAATAATTTACAGGGCCAAAAAGGGATTCAACTTGCCACCATCCCCAACAGGCCCAGACTGCATACTTGAGTATCCTGAGTGTAAAACACAAGGGACAGACCTCTACCATGGATTGTGGGATTGTCCATGATCAAAAGACTGTTGGGAGGAAATACAGAAAATGGGAAATAAGATGTGGGGCTTCGCGATCCCCAGAGACCCAATTACCATTAGTGATACCAAGATTCTTTCACACCTTATGCCTGATAGCCAAACGGTGCCTGCTGCAGAGGTGGCTAGAACATCAGACCCCGGCACGATCCAGAGTCATGCAGAAATTGAAAAAACTCTTCTATCTAGAGAGACTATATGCAGAAAAACGGAAATCTAAATCTAAACTTCTTCATACAGACCAAGAGATCCTTCTGTGACCCTTCACCCTTACCCAATGTTACCTAACAGTAAACATTAGGGGGCGATTGGGTAGATTTGGTCTAGAATGAAGGAATGAAGGGAATCTGTAATACAGGACACAATAGATAAATGTGATTGAACTACAAAAAAAATTAATAAAGCTTATTTAAAAAAAAAAGAAAGAAACAAGTCTATAGTGAGCTTTGAATGGATTGCTACCTTGTGAACCACAGAGAAATGGAGTATTTTTCCCTTTTTTGCCACCTCCACGCAAAGTGAGTGTGGAGTGTTCCTTTCCTTCTCCTGCAAACTAAGCCTGAACAACTACTGGCCACAGCTCAATTCTATGCCAGCACGGTGGTGGAAACGATCTATTCTTTCAGGCAAAGCCCATCTGTTTATGATGCCAGGATGGACGCCATTACCCGCTTTTAGAAGGTCTATACTGTGGGCCACATTTTGGCGCACCCTCCTTGATTTTTTGGTGCAAGGGATAATTTCCTGGGATAGGAATCTAAGTGGCACCCGGTTTTCACCAGAGCCTGCCACAAAGCGGGTTGGACTTACTGGGGCATGGTACCACCAGTTCGTTCCACACGTATGACTTTGTGCACGGTGGCAGCCAAGGCGAGGTACACAGACATAAAGCAAGATTGTATTCGGGGACAGGCATGAGGTCAGGACAGGCAGGACAGGTTGGATAGTGAACGTTGGTGGAAGCCTTTTCCAGTCTCTCCAGAGATGCCCAATTGGGTTTAGGTCCGGGCTCTGGCTGGACTGGTCAGTAATGGTGACAGAGATGTCCTGAAGGCTCTGCTGTGTTATTAGCTGTGTGCTCAGGGTCATTATCTTGTTGGAAGGTCCGGTCCAGTCTGAGGTCCAGAGCATCTGGAAGAGGTTCTCATCCAGGATATCTCAGTACTTAGCTGCATTCATCTTTTCTTCCATTACACCCAATGGTACTGCCGGGGGCACCGCTCCCTCCCCCACACATAGCACGATGCTGACCCCACCATGTGTTAATGTTGAGATTGTTATTGGCAGATGATGAGCGGTGCTTGGTTTTCTCCACCACTTAAAATGAACACTAGAAATTTCAATCTTTGTCTCATTAGAGCAGAGAATCTTGTTTCTCATGGTCAGGGATCCTTCATGTGTTTTGCACACTGTATGCGCCTTTCATATGTCTTGCACTGAGGAGAAGCTTCCAGACTCTGCCATAAAGCCCAGACTGCTGGAGACTGCAGTGATAGGTGACTCCCATCTCCCTACTGCATCTCTGCAGCTTTGCAAAAGCAATCTTGGGGTTCTTCTTTACTTCTCTCACCAAGGCTCTTTCCCCATGATAGCTTAGGTTGGCTGGATGGCCAGGTCGAGGATGAGTTGTGGTCAGCCAAAACTTCTTTGTTTTATGGATTACGGATGCCACTGGTCTCTTAGTAACCTTGAGTGCTACAGAAATTCTATTGGTACCTTTTCCAGATCTGTGCCTTGCCATAATTCTGTCTCTGAGCTCATTGGGCAGTTCCTTAGACCTCATGATTCTCATGTGCTCTGACATGTTGTGTGAGCTGTGAGGTTTTATATGGACTGGTGTGCGCCTTTCTAAATCAAATCCAATCAGTTTAATTAAACAGCTGGACTCCAATGAAGGAGTAGAACCATCTCAAGGAGGATCAGGAGATAATGGACAGCATTCTGTACAGCATCTGTAAAGATGAGGGCACAGTGTACATTAATGAGAAAAAAAAAACAATTGGCAAAGGGACAAAGAGTGAAAAATTTAAAGGGGTCTGAATACTTTCTATACCCAGTGTATACCAAGACGAGGTAATTAGACTTCACAATTAGACAGCTACAAGATTAAATTCATGATTTTCTCATTGCACTTGTTGTGCTTAATAGAAACATCACTTGTGTTTTATATCATTGGCGTCTACTGTCAGGGCCAGGAGCCAACACTAACATTATTCAGAAGAATTTAATATAGTCAGGGGCAAAATGTTTTCATGATTACTTGGCTCTGGATGCAAAATTTGAAATGGAAAAAAAACTAAAACAATAAAAAAATAAAAAAAAAGGAAGGAAGGAACATACATATATATAAAGTCATCACACGGAGAGCTCAGTCACCAGTCTACAGCTATCGATGTTCGGAAGGTAAGAATTTCCTGTGTGTTTGCTGTATTATGGGAATGTATCAATATTTACAACTAAATATGAAGAAATTGCACTAGAAACTCAGAAATATAAAAGCGGAATTGAAGATTAGTTACAGAAGTTGTTTTAATTAAGTTTAAGTAACTGCTTTTCTCTTAGTACCAGTAACTATTTTTCCGTAAAAGTTTATTACTGCTGGGAAAGACCTTTTTGTGTTGCTGCAAAATATACAATAATAATAAGGAGAGAACTTAACTGTAGGGAAGTGATTTCCAAAGATTAGAAAGACTGCAAGAGGAGAACCTGTCATGTTTCCTATGGTTTCTGATCTGCATGCAGCATGTTATAGAGCAGGAGGAGCTGAGCAGATTGTACATAGTGTCCTATCTACAGGCAGCATGTTATAGAGCAGGAGGAGCTGAGCAGATTGTACATAGTGTCCTATCTGCAGGCAGCATGTTATAGAGCAGGAGGAGCTGAGCAGGTTGTACATAGTGTCCTATCTGCAGGCAGCATGGTATAGAGCAGGAGGAGCTGAGCAGGTTGTACATAGTGTCCTATCTGCAGGCAGCATGTTATAGAGCAGGATGAGATGAACAGATTATACATAGTGTCCTATCTGCAGGCAGCATGTTATTGTGCAGAAGGAGCTGAGCAGATTGTACATAGTGTCCTATCTGTAGGCAGCATGTTATAGAGCAGGATGAGATGAACAGATTATACATAGTGTCCTATCTGCAGGCAGCATGTTATAAAGCAGGATGAGCTGAGCAGATTGTACATAGTGTCCTATCTGCAGGCAGCATGTTATAAAGCAGGAGGAGCTGCGCATATTTCATGTAGTTACCTATCTGTAGTATCTGTGGGCTTTGTGTAGGAGCTGCGGAGATTGCGTCTAGGTTTTATCTGCAGGCAGCATGTTATAGAGCAGGAGGAGCTGAGCAGATTGTACATAGTATCCTATCTGCAGACAACATATTACATATTAGGTGGAGCAGAACGTAGTAGATTAGCTGCAGGCAGCATGTTATAAAGGAGCAGGAGGGGATGACTGGATTGTACACAACGCTGTATCTAAACACAATATGCATTGCAGGTTCAGCTAAGCAGATTATAAATAGGGTCCGATCTGCCAGCAGCATGTTATAGAGCAGAAGGGAGTCAGATGGTTATAGCATAAGAAAAGCTCCTTCCATATCCTTCTGTTAACCTTAGGAGCTGAGTGCTCTAGTACACAGATACGGCACTATATACAACCCACTAATCTCTCCCTACCCTATAACAACTTGACTATATATTACACAATGGGGCAGATTTACTTACCTGGTCCCGTTGCGATCCTGCGGTGTGTTGTCCGACGAGGATTCGGGTCTGGTGCGATTCACTAAGATCGTGCTTCTTCCCGGTGCATGTGAGTGCTGATCTTGCAACACAAATCCTTTTTTAAATTTTGCGGTTTGTCAGAATCCGTCGGGTTGTCTGACGACCACGCCCCCCGATTTCTGTCGCGTGCAAGCCGGTGCCGATGCACCAAAATCCGCTCGCGTGCAGCAATTCAGCGCAAATCGGAAATATTCGGGAAACCCGAAGAAAGTGCGGCGTTCAGACCCTTAGTAAATGAGCCCCATTATATTTAACACGATTGGTGTATTTGTAAGCCTAAATACAGAAATAGATTGGGTTAGCTGTGAGCTGGGGCTCCTGCATATAAACACATCGTTGATTCATTACAACTTTTTAATAACTACAAAATAGATTATTTGTAATAAGGCAAATACTAACCATGTCCTTCTCCTATTCTATACTAAGAGATGAAGCGCTGTCTCTATACCGTCCCGCTTGCTCTGGTTTGTGCTTTACTGGGGCAATTGTCTGTGGAAGGGGTAAGTTTCAGCGACATTATTTCCATATTAGTGGTGATGTAGTACCTACTAACTATTATTTAACTAGACCATTATTAACAAAATATTTTGGGGTGACAGTTGGTTTGGGAATGGAGGACTATGATTTGTTAGGCAAAGGCAATTTTGTCTAGAAGACATGTATAACAGGTTATCTGCTATATTATGAGCAAGTTGGAGTGTGGCTAATATCTGGCACACCCATGGTGGAAATATGGTGGTCCTCTCATCTTAAAGAACAGTATAATGTATCTCTAATGGTGACTGTCGGCATCAGATAAAAGTCGACAGGGTAGTGTTGAGCAAACCCAAATGGCACCACCCAAAGTTTTGGATGGATATGATCGGAACTTCATTAGAAGCTTGGGTCCTGCTTTGGCTGCCTCCCTCCCCCCCCTCCCGCCATTGGTACTAATTGCAGTCATTAACTCTTTAAATGCTGCTGTCAAAGCAACTATTGACATTTAAATTGCTGTGGCCTCACTAGCCTGCCGGAGACACTCGGCACCTCCGTTTTGTTGCACCCCAATAATGTCATTGGGAGTGAAGACCCATGGTGGAGTGCAGCATTGTCACAGTAACTTGAATGCCACCGGTGACTTTGCCTGCAGCATCTAAAGAGTTAACACCCATGATCTCTGGCAGCACTAATCGTGGGTGTTACTTGTGGGAGTTCAGGTCTGGTTTGGTACCCGGACAAGAAAAGATTTTTAATGGGTCTGTTCGGCAGTGGGGTCACAGTAATTTAAATGCTACTGGTGACTGAGGCATTTAAAGAGTTAATGCCCATGATTGCTGGGGGGTCTGGCTTGAGGCTCGGTAACCATACCCAATCAGCTTTTTAACAATTCATGATGAGGCCATGACCCGACACCAATGTTAAAGAAAAGAACAGCACTGGGAACAGACGTTGGCTGCACAGGTTGCACTTACCGGTGCCCCACTGCCACTTGTAGGGTGCCCAGTTTTATATCTTCACCAAGGATATTCTTAAAGTGGACATTAATAGCAAGTTTACTGAATATACCATATATGGCCTGTCAGGGCCAGCAGGGAGATGCAAGGGATCACCTTGTGACAACAGGAAGCTTAGAATGAGATCATATTTATAAACCTTTGCAGTGCCCACTGTAAACCATGGTGGGCCACCAAGCAATCACCAGCCTAGGATTCTGCAGGGAAGATAACAAATGTTGCAACATATACAAACATCACATCTTAACCCTTCAGTAGTAGCTATATTGTACTGCAGGTGTCAATGCCAACTAGGAAACTGACTGTAGATAAATTTAGTGATGACCCATCCAATGGGACATAACAGTTCTCCTATGGATAGGTCACAAATGTCCTAGATTTAAATATACTTTAATACCTTATAAGTCCGTTCCCATCTTTGCCATTTTTTTTTCTCTAGCCCCCATCATTCCTGAGCAATCAGGAAGATTATTTTCGGCATCCCGTTAATTATGCTCATTACTGTAACTCCACCCACTTGATCGTAGCATATTACACACTAATACTGAGGCCTTGCGCACATAATCATAAATGGGGGCTGCAAGATAGTTGCAAAAACAGAAGCAATTCATGAACCCCCATTGACTTCTATTGTGCACGGTCACAGTGCAGTGATGCACAATTCACACTGTATCTCATCACACTATGAGGGAGCCAAGCATCCACATCACACATTATAGTGCAGGTCCTGTTCCTGCCATGATTTTGGTTAATTTCAAATATGCATCAGAAGGATGACTGGTGCTCAACTGCTGATGTCCACCCGGCAAATATGGACACATGTGGTCGCACTGCTTATATTCTGTAATAACGTATATGGATTGTGCATTTTGTAGTCTGTTTTATCACTTTATATCATTGTGTCATTAATAACACACATTATTTCTCTGTTTGCTAGTATATTTCACCAAATGAAATTGTACCATTTGAAACTCTTCGGACTGATGATGAGTCGGTTCAGATCGAAATAACTAAAATTCACAATTCCGTGAGAAGATGAGTGAATCCTCCGGCTGCTAATATGCAAAAAATGGTAAGAAATAGTCAGAAATAAAAGAAGCCAAATAACCCATGACTAAGGTTCTGCGCCGAGGATGATGTGTTTCCTCTAGGGGGGTGAGCAGACCATGACCTGAACCATATCTTCTGACTTATGTTTGGGTATGGGGACCAGAACCCGCAAAGTTTGACATAGACCTGAACTTTTGGGTTGAGGTCCGGTCAACACAACAACCCATCAGAACCTGACAAATGTAAAATAAAGGACAATAGGATTTTGTTGGCAGGAACCGATTACATGATTTATATTGGAAATTTCCAATGTAGACTCCCATGGAGACTTTTTATTTAGTGGGATTTCTTCTGGGGGACAATAACATACTTGCGCTCTGGTAGCACCACTCCCGATTCATGTCATACTCCGCTTCCAATCTGACTCTTGCCACCTCATGAGAAAAAAGGAAAAAACATACAGAGAATGACGCCTCGGGTGATAACCTCCAGCAGTTTGTTGAGTTTGGGTGCTCATCTGATCTACACGTGAGTTTTATGGAGAATACACCAGGGGGTGACGCACAGGACCAATCTTTCCAAGCTGTGCAACTTAAGTTGCTGGTTAATCTCTGGAGGAGCTGCCTATAGCCAAAAATTGCAGACTTACCCAAAGTGGGTTTCAGTAAAAACTGTAGAAAATGAAAAAAAGGTGATTTTGGAATGAGAGATCAATAAGCCAAATATTGCTTGGCTAGGGTCAATCGGTGATTGGCTCAGCAGCCGGTTTTGGTGTTTCCTGTGGTGTTGAAGGACACGACACAAAATATGGTCTAAAAGCTCCCCTGAGAAGCTCCCATCCTCCGCTTCTCTCCGTCCATCACACAAGTGTTATCGTTGATAACAGAAGGAAATTTCATCATTCAAATGGAGGAACTTCTTCCTCGCATAGTAGGGAGCCTATTGTTAAAAATTTCACTCCCACCCCTGCTTATATATCAACATCAACATTGGGATGGTCCTGTCAGAGTAATTTAAGGAGGTAAGTTCTAGACTGGACCAGGGGGAGGCTGTGGATGTTGTATACCTGAACTTTTCTGTGGAATTTGATAAAGCATGCTAGAAGTTGGTTCATAACTTGAGGCTGCTGGGACTGGCGTAAAAGCTGCGTTAGTAATTAGTGATCAACACAAAGGGTGGTCATTAATTGAAGAGCCTCGGATTGGATGTAAGTTACCAGTCAGATACCGCAGGGGTCAGTAATGGGACCCTTACTTTTTAATATATTATTGTATATCAATGACCTCATTGAGGGTTTACACAGTAGAGTTTCAATATTTGTAGATGATACTAAGCTCTGTAAAGTAACTTATAAAGCGGAAGATAGCATAAAATTACTACAGGGATATTTGTTGAAGGTGGGCTGCGAAATGGCTAATAAAGTTTAATATAAATAAATGCATTTTGGTGAAGGGGAAAAAGGTATAACTACTATATGTTCTTAAGGGGAGTTAACTTGGAAAAGCTTCAGTAGACAAAGATTTGGGGCGATTGGCATATGGTAAACCTAATTTTAGTGACCAGTGCCAGGCAAATACTACTGAGTCAAATTAAATTATTGGATGTATCAAAGGAGGTAAAGATGCCCATGATTAGGGGATAGTTTTGCCTTCATATACCCTACAATGGACATGAACTGGAACAAGTGCAAGAGAGCAACCAAGCTTATTGGGCGGACTGTAATACAATTGTAGATTTATGGATTTATAGGTTGTACGTGATAGATGTGAATTTTTTCCAACCTTATCTATTACCTTTTATAGGGCCTTATCATGACTTGCACCCAGAATTGTAGTGCAAAACATGCAAAATTCTCACTTTCTGAAGAACAAAATGAAATTAATAGCTTTTTGATCTTTTGTGCCCTCCTTGCAACTTTTTTTTAAATTAATGCAAGTTATTCCTTGGCCCAACAGGTTATAACATGGTTAATAGCTGAAATCTATGCTAGATCAAGTTGGGCCTAAATTTCCATCTAGCACAAAAGATGTGACTCAAAGATTTAAAGCACCAGGATCCAGCTCAATACAGAAATAAAACACCAGAACATGGCTACATACAGAAATATAGCACAAGAACAATGCTGGAACCATAAATACAGGACCAGAGCCTGGTCCTGCCTTCCTACAAAAAAATACAGCACCAAATACAGGAATACAGCACCATAAAGTCTCCCTACAGAAATACAGCACCAGAACCAAGCTAATCTAGCTAAGGCCCTTGTTTATCAGCCTTGTAATTGTTTTTTTTCTGCATCACTTCTCTGATCTTTTATGTATAAAATATTTTACTTCAAAAAGCCAGTTATATCATGCCTGATGAAGGGAATTTAGCAAAATCTTGCGCGTACTATCTTCTTTTTCTATTAGCCCCTAAAAGGTATCACAGTCTCAAGAAGGTTAATTTAACTGAAAAGCAACAGGAAACTCTCTATAATGAAACAACATGAACAAAATGTTATTGCTATGATGAAATTACATATATACATTACTCCCTTTAAAATGTTAAAGCAACTTACCTCTCTCGTGCTCTCACCGTATCTTCCTCTAGCGGCTGCTGATACTCCAACACCTCTAGAGGACTCCAGCAGCAGAATGATGTCATCCCCCTGCCTGTGTCACAGTGAGGATAGTGCACAGGAGCTCAGAGAAGGAGCTGTGTGGGGCTCTCATTATCAATAGAATTTGCATCTTAAAGACGCAGATGCTATTGAATCTCTTACACTTTAGAGCAGAGGGAGGGTCATAGTGCATCCACCTGTCCAAATGACTAGAGCCCGGGCAGTTACTAGAAATGGCCCTGTCACTGGAGCCTAATAAAAGTGCCAAAAAATTAAGACTGTGCACAGTTAGACAGTCTTATGATGTACCACACTTATCACACTATCTGCTGCTGGCTTTGACTTCTGTTGTACAGAAAATAAAGTTTAAATATAAACCACGCTGCCTGATAAATACGACGAGCAAAAGGCTTGTGAGTCAGCGAGTCATCCTCACCCTCCCTCTAGCAGCTCCCTCATATCCCCTCCCTTCTACTAACATCCTCAGCAAACTTTGTTAAAATTTGGCACCACCGGGCAAGTGCACTGAGGAGTTCAGGCTACACCTACACTGCAGAGTGCACATGCCCGGAGACTTGATTTGAACAGAGTTTGCTGAGGTCAGTGGAAGGGAGGGGGGAAAGGAGGGAGCTGCTAGAGGGAGGAGTTGCTGATTCACATGCCTTTTGCTTTGCACTCTTTAACAGGTAGCAAAACATACTTTTACACCTTATTTCCTGTACAACTGGCAGAAAGCATACATGTTCTGAAAAAAAACATGTATTCGTTCTGCATGTTGTATGTTGAGTTGATGACTGATTCCCTTTAAAAAAATCTTACTTTCCGTTCTTTCTCTACACCTTCTATTTGTTGGCTTAGTTTTCTACTGAAAGATTCACAAACCTTGGGATTTGGGTGCATTTGTGGCAGTAAAACCAACCACAGACCACGCCCATTTTGAGAGGCCACGCCTTTATCATCAATACTAGTTAAAAAAAAGTTACATAAAACAGTTGTAAATCTGCAAGGCAGTTTTTTTTAGTGAAAATCGGGATGTATTTTTATCATTAACAGAGAAATCTACCTCTATGTTTCGTCTATAGTGTTTTTTATCCTTTATTTTGTAATGCTCCTTTTATTTATTTTATCTTTTTTTTTTTCTCTAGCATTGGGATCCTAAACTGGGACATATGGCACAAGGCTTGGCAAACAAGTGTAATATAAACCACAGTGCAGAATTTCAGCAATTATATGAAGGTAAGTTCTTAATGTAAAGATTACAGGCTGTCTGATTGGTGGATACAGGGCTATCCAAGACAACCATAAAGCCCAACGGCCATTGTTTCCAGGTATCCAATCTGCTTATTAGACTCTTTATTGTCAAGTGGGCGGTCCTGGTTGCATCATGCAAGGATCCGCCTATCTGACAAATGACATCTTAAAATAATGGCATTGACTGTTCGGAAAGAGGAGATACTGGGACAATTCCAATTATTCTTTTAGTGGGGCCATCAAAATTCTAAATGGCGCCTTGACCACCGTGTGAAGTCATCAGGAGACGATTCTACTTCCCATTTGAATTTGAATAAAAAACGATCAAAAGTTTGTGCGAAAATTGTATAAATAAAAACATGTCTTCAGTGCTTTTAAAATTCTGAAAGATTTCAAAATCCCACTATGTGCTACATTTGCTTCAATCGCTGTCAACCCTCTACCCATGGCCATAAAACCAAAATTGCACAAAAAAGACGCAATGCTAAATAGATGAGACCACGTGAAAAACACATGTAAAAAAAAACATGTAAAAACTGTGCATATTGTATGCAGAGTTTCATAGGGATTTTCTGCATGACAATCCACACCATGTGCAGCCTTAGGGTGTATCCATACTTTCAGTTTTTCAGATGCAGTATTTGATCTCCAAACCAGGAGTGAAATCAAACAAGAGCAGGAGCAGCACCTCTTGATTATACATTCTGGTCCATTATGTTCCACACCGACTTTTGGCTTCAAAAGCTGCATCCGAAAAACCTCAATGGGGCACATTTACTTACCCGGTCCAGTCGCGATCCAGCGGCGGGTTCTCCGACGCTGATTCGGGTTCTGCCGGAATTCACTAAGGTCTGTGCGCCGATATTCACCAGGTGTCGCTGCTGCCCCGAGGTCCGCCGGAGTTCACCTGCTTTTTTCTGGTGTATGTGAGTGCTTGATCTTGCGACACAAATGGCTTTTTAAATTCCGCGGTTTTTCCGAATCCTTCGGGTTGTCCGGTGGCCACGCCCCCCGATTTCTGTTGCATGAAAGTTTGCGCCAAAAATCTATTGCGTGCGCCACAATCCCGTGAAATACAGCGCAAAGAGGAAATATTCGGGAAAAACCCGATGGATTCGCGGCTGCGGACCCTTAGTAAATGTGCCCCAATGTGTGGACTTACCCTTAAAAGGAACCTGTCAGCAGAAATTGACCTAATAAACCACTACAAGTATTTTGCAAGCAGCTAAACACCTTACAGATCATTTTTCTTTCATGACCCAGTGCGGTGGAATCATCCAGAAATTTAACTTTGAAGTGAGATGGAAGTTGGTTGTATAAAGTCAAGGAGGTGGAGATTTTAACACTGAAGTCAAGCTCTCTCTTCCTCAGAAAGCCCCTTTCACTGTAATTGATGGTCCTTCATCTAGAGACATCACTGACCAGATCTCCTGTAGTTTGATGCATGATGTCAGTTACAGAGGAGGAAACGTTCAGAGATCCCCACCTTGACTTCAGGGCAAAACTCTCCTCCTCCTTGACTTTACATAAAAAATTTACAGCTCAATTCAAAGTTGATTTTCTGGATGATGCCACCACACTGGTACATGAAAGAAACAAAAATTAGAAGCTGTTATGCTGCTTGACAATATTCTGGTAGTGGGTTATGCTGATGGCAAGTTCCTTTTAAGGTGCGTTCCCACGATAGATTTTTCTGATGCAGTTTTGAAGCCAAAAACAGGTGAGGAATATTATTGACAAATTGTATAACTGGGAGAAACTCCTCCTCCTCTTTTTTTCACTCCACTTCTGGTTTGGACATCAAAAACTGCATCAGAAAACCTGAACGTGTGAATGCACTCTGAGTGCGGCTCCATTTTTACAGGTAGCAATGCTAATGCTTCTATAATTAATCTGCACCTCCAGATCACAGATACATTTGAGTTGCACCTGCTGGGTCTCACCGTGTGTGCACTTATAGACTGTGACGCTCCGCAGGTTATGATTTAGTCTCATATAATCATCAATTTGAATTTTTTTTTTAAAGGAAGTCCTTGCGGAGAAAATATTCTGACGTCGCCTGTGCCAATTTCATGGAAAGCTGCTGTGAAGAGATGGGAAAAGGAAAAGAATTTCCTTGATTTTGGTGTAGGTGCTATAGATGGTGAGGTCGTTGCACATTATACTCAGGTAAGTATTGCTGGAACACTTCTTGTGTGCACATCTCTCGGCTAGGGGTTATTATTTTTTCAAACAACTAAATATTTGTATCAGTGGTCAGGGGTCAGCATGGGCGCTTTGACTAAGCTGTGACTACACCCCCATACACAGCGAGCTGCCATGTCCTGTGTGTCCTGACACCTTTCTATCATAGCCAGCAGTGGTCAGGGGTCAGCATGGGTCAATGACCATTCTTTAGTTTTTTTATAGTTTTAGTGGAGTGTTATACCTTCGCATCATTCCACAAATTTGTTTATGACTTTCCGTAGATTTTTTCATCACACTCCAGCGATGCAGCCAACAGTAAACTAATCATCGAAAATTTCGGAAGGTGAACAGGTGTCACGAGGAGGGCTAGTCAGAGGATTATAAAGTAAACTGGAATGGATAGAGAGAGTAGAAGATTGCACCTGGGGAGCCGCGACCAAAGTTTGGCGGCTTCTTTGACCGCAGTAGTACAAGACACATTGGGGTACATTTACTAAGGGCCCGATTGCGTTTTCCCGCGTTGTTACCCGAAATTTCCGATTTGCGCCGATTGTCCTCGAATTGCCGGGATGGTGGCGCATGCGATCGGATTGTGGCGCATCGGCGCGGCATGCACGCACGGAAATCGGGGGGCGGGTGCCGAACGAAAACCGACGTGATTCGGAAAAAACCGCCCGCCTTTAAAACCGAAAACTGTCGCTTGGGGAGCGCTTACCTTCACTGGTCAGGATGGGTGGTGCATTCCGGCGCCGATGATGACTTCAGCCGCGACAGCGCCACCTGGTGGGACCGGCGGAAGACAACTAGCTTATAATCCCGGCCGACCCGAATCCAGAGCAGAGAACGCAACCGCTGGGATCGGCGACTGACCGGGTAAGTAAATGTGCCCCATTGAGGTCTTTCAGTTAGATAGTGATATATCCAGTTAGTGATAGACTGCTCAGTGTTCAATATGGACAGTTTATCCCTCATTAGAATCGGTCGATGGTATTGAACGTGCTTGAGAATCTGGTCGATGGTATTGAACGTGCTTGAGAAGTCGAAACTGGTGATCCGCACGGTAGTACCACTATTCTCTAGATATGAGTATGTTTTGTGTAGAAGGAAAAGAATGGCATCAACCGCACTCATCTTGTTGCTTAAGCAAACTGTTACAGTCTCCTCCAGGTAAGGTGGAAGAATACACCTTCCACTTCATCAGCAGACACTTTCAACAGACTTCATTATGTGTCATGTTAAGGCGATGGGTCTGAAATCACCATAGTTGTTTGCTCTTTTGGTTTTCACTAGAGGGCGTATACATGAGAATTTCCAGATGTTTTGTACCGTGAAGTTAAACAGATACTACTCTTATCCTAAGGTCTCTTTCACACTAACACAAAAGGCTAACCCACTACGCTGTATAAAGGGATCTGGGCAGATGGCGGTATAGCAGTGTTGGTTCGGTGGCTGGCTTTTTGGTGGTAGTGTATTAGATAACACTGGGTATAGCAGGGTGATATTACTTGCATATATGGGTGTGGAGCTGTGGCCGTGCAACAATGAAGTGGAGCTGTGGCATTGATGTAGTTCATGCAGCATCCAGAACTGTGAGAAGTTTACCTCTGTAGATTATAACTACATCCAAAGTAAGAGAAGATGACTGTGGGGGGCGCTATATTGGGGACAGTTGATATAAAATGGTATATGAAGATGAGGTGTGTGCGGCTGCAGTTTCATTTTCAATCACTCTGTTTTGTTCTCTGTTTTAATGGATTACCTCGATCGTATGATCGTGTGTGATGTCACCGCACACCCCTCAGCCACATTTTACTTAATGTGCAGAGCTCCAGTCTGTGGCTTGCAGTGTCGTCACTATAACATGGGATGAGTCAGTCACTTCCTCTTATGAGTTAATCTCTCGGCTTCCTGTGTGCAGTCCCGAGTGTCACCACATTATGTCACCCGGGCGTCACCTTAACACTGCAATTTACATACCAGAAATATAATGCCTGGCCAGCACGGAGACGCGTCATCAGTGTCATCTCACAACATTACTGGAAGATCTGCTGAAAGGTAGAGGGTGCTGTGACTACACCCCCATACACAGCGAGCTGCCATGTCCTGTGTGTCCTGACACCTTTCTATCATAGCCAGCAGTGGTCAGGGGTCAGCATGGGCGCTCTGACCCCTCTGTGACTACACCCCCCATACACAGCGAGCTGCCATGTCCTGTGTGTCCTGACACCTTTCTGTCATAGCCAGCAGTCTGACCCCTCTGTGACTACACCCCCCATACACAGCGAGCTGCCATGTCCTGTGTGTCCTGACACTTTTCTATCATAGCCAGCAGTGGTCAGCTTACTATCATCTATCACCTTTCTCGAACGGCTTTATTATGTCCCCACATGTCGGGATATAAAATATTTTTAGCTTAGGGAGTTTGATGAGATGAGAATCTCTTCTGTGGGATACATTATGGTACCAGTACTGCAGTGGAATGGGTTAGAATCCAAACCTTATAGTCATGAAATTTCTATTATAAAAACCCAGCAGATTCCTGTTCCTGCAGCGCCCTCTAGTGGCAGCACAGGCTCACTGCAGCCTCTCACAGACCCGTAATCACAGATGCTGCAGTCACTTACCTTCTATAATGAGAGGGCGCAATGTTCTGCAGCACATCCCACATGCCCATATGTCTGACACAGACACTTTTACTGCTTTAAGGACATTACCCATTCTCTGCCATCTGCCACGTGACCCCTGGGCGCCCAGACACAAGACCTTCCCATCCACCCACACGACACGAGCTTCGCCATTCGCTATCATTAATCACTGTCAAATATGTCAGAAGGATCACAAATTGGAGGCTCCGGTGGGGCAAGATGTCACCATGAAAAGAGTCAAAAAGAACTTCGCTCCTCCCAGTGTATATAAAAATTTACATCAGGAGGGTAATGAAAAATCCCCATAGCCGCAGCTCCTATGTGCACAGCTGTGTCTCCATAGTAACAGACTACAATCACCTGGTGTAGTCTGATCCTACAGTAATATTTCCCCAACTTCGGGTTAATTTAACATTTATATGGACGCCCAAAGAAGGGGACAACGAGAGAAATGGTTATGGGGTACAGGAACTACACATGAATTTTTTTTTAAATACTTAAAGGGGTTGGACACTTTTAAATAAGTTGCCCGTGTGCCTTTAATGCCCAGCAAAAAATCCCAGAGATCAGAAAGATTGAAGCAATGAAGCGACAGACAGGAGAAGTAGGAGAACCCCGGCCCTGGCCCCTTGAGAATTGCTCTAGAGCTCCCACTATTTTTGAGGATTCCTGTGACATAGTTGTGCAGAAGCTTCTTTTTTGCGGGATGATGTGTATTTTTCGGTGGCATCAATTAAGATCATTACACAATCTTTGTTAAAGGGGTTTCTCCAGGGAACCAGAGGACACTAAGGGCGATGCCACACATGGCGTTTTTGGTGCGTTTTCAGTCCGTTTAAAAAAACGCATCCGTTTTTGTTCGTTTTGCCCCAATTATCTTAATAGATAAACAGATTGTAAGCCGCCAAACAGCCATGTGTGGCATCACCCTTAGAGGGCGCCCACAAGCTGCGCTTGCGCCTTGGCCCGATCTCATTAGCAATTTCCAGCTAAATGCATGCGATTGTTTACCGATCGCATGTGGTTCACTGAAAAAGCAACCTTTACTCATACATCCAGGTACTGTGACTGTGGTAATCTGCTTTTATGTGCTCCTGCCCAAATCAACTTTTAAAATTATGCGACTGAGCCAGAAGTTCTCTTGCTGTTGTTACCAGAGCCCTTCCGTGCTGTAGTTTCATAGGCTGTTACACTGTGCAGAGCCCTCCCCTCTCACACTGTATGAGATTACAGCAGGGAGGGAAAGGGGGAAAATGCTCCTGCACAGTGTGACAGCCTGTGAAGCTCAGGCTGTCATGAGCTCTGGTAACACCCCCAGGGCCCTTGAGATTCATTAGCATAATTATACAAGTTGATTTTAGAAGGGAGGAGGCCATGGATAAGAAATATAATTAGATACCACAGTCCCGGTGCCTGGAGCTATGAGGAATGTCCCTGGTTTATCAGGATGGATTTTCGTGGTAGATTTCTATAAACTTTTATTTATTTAACTTTGTTTTTTTTACTATTTTGATTAGGCCCCTTGGGGTACTTGCACACTAGGGGGATCTGATTGCTGAGCCAATATTTTACCTCCGGAAGGGCGTTATACAGATCCTGCTATGGGATCCTTGTTGAGGGTCCCGGGTGTCATACTGTTTGCCCCCTATTGAAATCATCTGTCGTTTTGTGTCCACAGCTCCAATGTAGACCTATGCGTCTTCATGGTAACAGACTACAAGCAAACCTTAGTAGTCACATCCATGGTCACACCCATCCGTCTCCGCCTTACATCAGACTTCAGCGGTCCATCAGTAGTCTGTTACCATGGAGACACACTTCTCCGCATGGGAGCTGTGTACACCTAATGTAAGAATGGAAAAAGTTGCTAAAAAAAGTCTTCAGCAGATCCATTCACTGACATGAAGCGTGACAGCACAAACCAAAGTGTGAACCATGCCCTAAACTGTATGCGGTATGTACAGAATCAACTAAGTGACGGGATATAAGACCCCAGCTGCAGTGAGTGTGCACTCCCCCTCACACTACACTCACCCTGTGTACACTCACACTGCATAAGTATTCACACCCATAACATAAGGACTTGCCTGCTAGTCCTCCGCCATGAGCGGCCCAGCTCCTCGCCATCCCCCAGTGCGGCGGGATATAACGGGGGAGACGAACACTGCACTCCCGGAAGCTGCAACAGCGACATCCACACGGCCCTGACAGCCAGCCAATCAGCGCCGTGTATACAAACTCTCCTCCAATCACGAGGGGCATCTCAGATGAAACGCAGCATGACGACGATCTAAAGCGCTCGTTGATTGGATAGAAGTGAATTGTAGGTGGGAATACCGGAGAGAGCAGTAGAGGGAAACATTGTACTAAATTTGATGCACAGAGGAGTCGGCTGTGAAGGGCGACGCCATTTTTCCTTAGATTTAGCTGATCTGGTCCTTGTGACGAGCCTGCTGCCATAGAACAAATCATCAGCTCCATCCACCTCCGAGATCAGTGACTTGCACTTCTGCTGTCATTGTACCCCATAATGCTCTGCTCACTCATACCCCTGCTGTGTAGAATCTAGTAAATTTTCCTGCATTCCGCTGCAGCCATGCTTGTTAAAGTGACCCTGTAACAGCTTACACCAGCCAGAAACTATAAATGTAATTCCCGAAAAAGTCTTCTGCTCTTTTAAACAGAAAATAAAGTTTCAAATTGTACCTGGCTGCCTAGCGAGCTGCCATGTCCTGTGTATCCTGACACCTTTCTATCATAGCCAGCAGTGGTCAGGGGTCAGCATGGGCGCTCTGACCCCTCTGTGACTACACCCCCCATACACAGCGAGCTGCCATGTCCTGTGTGTCCTGTGACTACACCCCCCATACACAGCGAGCTGCCATGTCCTGTGTATCCTGACACCTTTCTATCATAGCCAGCAGTGGTCAGGGGTCAGCATGGGGGCGCTCTGACCCCTCTGTGACTACACCCCCCATACACAGCGAGCTGCCATGTCCTGTGTGTCCTGACACCTTTCTATCATAGCCAGCAGTGGTCAGGGGTCAGCATGGGCGCTCTGTCCTCTCTGTGACTACACTCCCCATACACAGCGAGCTGCCATGTTCTGTGTGTCCTGACACCTTTCTATTATTGGAGAATGGAAGAAACTGAAGATGATTGCAAATCTCTCTGGGTCCGGGGCTCAGGACAAGATCCTGGCTCATGGGGAAAGGGTGATTTGGAGACTGGCCATGAATCAGCGTAAACCTGACCAATGACCTGAGGCAAACTGGGACCATAGTCTGAAAGAGAACTATTTGTAACAGCACAGCAAGTCATCATGGATCAAAATCATGCACAGCTTGTAAGGTCCCCCTCATGTCCAGGCCTTTTTGAAGTTTCCCACTGGCCATCTGGGTGATACAGAGGAAGCATGTGAGAGGTTCATATGGTCATATGAGAATAAAATAAAATTTTTTGGTATAAACTCTTTTCGCTGTGTTTTGAGACAAAGGATGAGCACAACCTCAAGAACACCATGCCAACCATGAAGCATGGAGGTGGAAACAACATACTTTGGAGGTCTTTCTGATAAGGGGACAAGACAACTGCTCTATTGAAGGGAGGATGGATGGGGCCATGTTTCGCAAGCGTTTTGCCAAAACAATCCTTCCCTAGGTAGAAGCACGGAGCAGCTCCCTGAGAACCATTTCAGGGTCTAGTCACGGCCTTGCCAGCCTCCTGACCTGAACATAATTGAAAATCTTTGGATTCTGAAAATGAATATTCCTCAGTGACAGCCCTGAAGTCTAAAAGATCTGGAGAAGATGTGTATGGAGGAGCAAAAATCCCTGCTGCAGTGCATACCACAAGAACTACAGGAAACCTCTGAATTGACTCTAATTTGCTTTTGTACCAAATATTACCAAATATACTGGAGTATACAAAAAATTTGCTGAAAACCCCTAACTTGGCTTATACTTGAGTCAAGAGACCCGGACGGTCCTCTTCTATCCATTGATGCTCCGGCATCGGCTCTGTGTCCCCACGCGGTCCATTGCAGGCATCATGACGTCAGCCGCATACTGACATTCTACTATGTGCGCCGGCACACACATGATGTCAGTGAGACCGCGTAGGGACAAGAAGACGATTCTGGAGTATCGATGTATAGAAGAGGACTTGGGGGGGCGTCATAAGCTGAGTACACTTTTTGGCTATATACTCTGGTGGGACAGGGGCTGCAGACTGGGGGCAGAGGTTATTGGCTATATACTGGGGGGCAGGGGCGGAAGGC
Organism: Engystomops pustulosus; assembly: GCA_019512145.1. Classification (NCBI taxonomy): domain Eukaryota; kingdom Metazoa; phylum Chordata; class Amphibia; order Anura; family Leptodactylidae; genus Engystomops; species Engystomops pustulosus. The sequence goes on from WNYA01000608.1 coordinate 67,828, forward strand.
TACATACTGGGGATGCACATGCTGCAGCCGATATAGTGGGGGGGCAGGGGCTGTAGGGTATATACTGTGGGGGCAGGGGCTGCAGCCTATATACTGGGGGGGCAGGGTCTGCACGGTATATACTACAGGAGGCTTGCAGGATATATACTGAGGGGGCTTCAACAATGCATTTCTCACCCTCAGCTTATACTCGTGTCAATAGGTTTTCACGGTTTTTTGTGTTAAAATTAGTTTCACCTTATACTGGGATCAGCATTTTATGCAATAAAATGCTGAATAATTATTTTAAAATCTGATAATGTGATTTCTGTGGTCTCTGGTCTTTCACAGTTTCAAGTGACCTCTGATAGAAATTACAAACTTTTCTATTCATTTTAGATGGCAAACTTGCAAAATTCTTACTTTATTTTTCCCTTTTTACTTAAAGAGTACCTGTCACCAGATTTTGACCACCCTGACTAACAATGCCAGCTGATAAAGGGTTACAAGTCCTTCCCATATCACCTAAAATTAGCTGCCAGTGGGGCACTGTACCTTAATAATAGACGTTTTTCTGATATGCAAGTTAGCTTTCCTGACTCATGTCTGGTATCTGTGGCTCTTCTCTCTCTCAGGTTGGCTGTGAGCCACGCCCTATTATTCTGACTGACAGCTCTGTGTCTCTTTAAATCCCTGTCCCGCCTCCTTGTACTTAGGGACTGTCTGCTAATATTCAACTACAGACATATAAAGCTCTATGAACAGATGGGAAATATTGTGTCACTTGTTTTACATGGTGCCTTGTGTTACATTCATGACATGCAGTGTGACATCATTGCCGGTCCTTTAGCCTTCTAATAACAGCAAACTGTACCCTATGTAAGTGATTACTTGAAATCACAGCAGCCTCCATGGAGGATGGAGAGGAGTAGAAGTCCATGGAGGCTGCTGTGACTTCATGTGGTCAGATACATGCATGGGGTACAGTTTGTTAAAGGACCTGAGATGATGTCACTCTGGTAACATGACATGAACTGTGACTAGTAGGGAGGCACAAGGCATGGAGAGTATTAGATGGGAGGGGCCGGACGAGCAGGACACGCCCCCTCTGATGCCAGGTGATAAAAGGTGATTTATCCGGATGTAAGCAAAACAATTTTTAGCTGAAAGAAGGGGGTCAGTCAGTTATTAGAGCTCTGTAGGAACCTGTCACTGGCTGTATATGTGCAAATGTGGTGACAGGTTCCCTTTAAATCTGTATTTTCATCTTTTGAACCTTTCCGCTCCACAGCTCGCTGCAGGGAACACGTATACGGTTGGGTGTAGTGTTTCGTTATGCCCAGTGGACAATACTGAAGTTGTCTTCTACGTCTGCCTTTATTATACCATGTAGGTATAAGCCATTTTCTATCCGATTCAGGTTCAGTATTTTGTACTAGGTTAAGTGACTTCATTTTTGTGTTAATTTTTTAAACCTTAAAGGGGTGTTCCCATCTTTATTATTTATGATGTATCCTTATCCTTTTTAATTATTTTTTTAGTATTTTCTTAGAATACGTCATAAATAGATAATAGATGTGGCTCCCGCTTCTAGGACCCGCTCCAATCCTTGGAAAGCAGCCAAGCTGGATAGAGGGAGCCAAACACGTGCTATCACTCTCTATTCAACTCTATGCATTGTGGGAGTGAATATGACCGATCCTGCCAGGGACACACAGGGGCACACCGCACATGCATGGGAATTCGCATCTGAGAGGGGGTGGTATGGGGTTGAGCGGCCATAAAGAAGTCAGATGGAGCTCAACTGCATTTCATCTGTGTTATAAGAGAAGGAATATGATTTTTATCTATGAAATACAGAGATATCAGTCAGGAATAAGGTACTGTATATACTTGAGTATAAGCCGACCCGAGTATAAGCCGAAACCCCTAATTTTACCACCAAAAACTGGGAAATCCTATTGACTCGAGTATAAGCTGAGGGTGGGAAATGCATTGCTCACAGCCCCCCCCCCCCCAGTATATAGCCCCAGCAGCCACCAGTATTATAAGACAGCCTGCCCATGGTAGTATCCAGGCAAGCTGCTCCGTAGATAACCCAGCCTGCCCCTGTTTGGATGAAAGCCCAGCCCAGCCTGCCCCCTGTAGTATACAGCCACCCCAGCCTGCCCCCTGTCATATACAGCTAGCCCTTTCTGCCCCCTGTAGTATACAGCCAACCCAGCCTTCCCCCTGTAGTATACAGCCAGCCCATTCTGCCCCCTGTAGTATACAGCCAGCCCATTCTGCCCCCTGTAGTATACAGCCAGCCCAGCACTTAAAAAACAAAAAAAAGCTTACATACACACCCTCCGGCGGCACCGATGCGCAGCGCTGCTTCCCCGATGTCATCGCGGCTCCTCTTCTTTCTTCTGTAACAGGTGGCAGGGCGCGGCCATGTTTTCTCCCGGCAGGCGCTTCCTATGATGTGGCCGCTGCCGACGTCATACTATGTGCCGTCTGAGAGATAACATGGCCACGCCCTGCCGCCTGTTACAGAAGAAAGAAGAGGAGCCGGAAAGCCAGAAGAGGAGCCGCGATGACATCGGGGGAGCAGCGCTGCGCATCGGGGCTGCCGGAGGGTGTGTATATAAGCTTTTTTTTAAGTGTTTTTCTCTTAAGTATTGACTTGTGTATAAGCCAAGTTGAGGTTTTTAAGCACGAACACGAGTATATACGGTACTGATTGCAGTTTAAGGGGCGGGTCAGAGGTGAGCGATTCGCTTTTATGTCCCAAATTACTACTACATATCATACATATTGAATCATAATTTTATAAATATATATAATTTTCATTTAAACCTCTTTCAGTGGAAATAAAGCCAGTGCATTGTACACTCCATACATTCCCGGAGAGCCATGCAGCTCATGTGAAACAGCATGTGACGGCTATAATCTCTGCAGTAAGTATAATATCCGCCTCCTACATTTTAATGAATTTAACAAATTAGAGGGGTTGTCCCACAATTGAATTTTATCTACCACCAGGATGAAAAATAGAAAACCAATCACACTGACATACTGGTGCGTGTCCCCTGTGGCAGGATCTGCTCTTCTTTTAGCTTCTTGTGCTTTTAGTTTTACAAAAAAAAGCTTTAAAATTACGCAAATTAACTTGGGGGGGGGGCTCCAGACTCAATTAACAGCTATGGAGCCCAGAGCCACTGAGCCACTTTTTGTAAAAACAAAGGCATTAAAAAGAAAACACTGGGGGTCATTTACTAAGGGCCCGATTCGTGTTTTCCCGATGTGTTACCCGAATATTTCCGATTTGCGACGTTTTTCCCTGAATTGCCCCAGGATTTTGGCGCACGCGATCGGATTGTGGCGCATCGGCGCTGGCCTACACGCGACGGAAATCGGGGGGCGTGGCCGAACGAAAAATCAACGGATTCGGAAAAACCGCCGCATTTAAAACAAAAAATGTGTCGCGAAAATTACACTTACCTTCACCAGGTATAGGCCGGTGAATTTCAGGGCATTCCAGCGCGCCTCCGGGGAACTTCAGCGCAGCAGCGCCACCTGGTGGACGGCGGAGGAACTGCCTTAGTGAATCCCGGCCGGACCCGAATCCACCACAGAGAACGCGCCGCTGGATCGCGAACGGACCGGGTAAGTAAATCTGCCCCAATGAGCGGATCCTGCCAGATGGGGCAGTTAACATATTGATTGGTCCATATTGATCCAACCAGAGAAAGATCCACCAATCACAAACATGAGAGTTTCACACTGACCTCCACCTATCAGATCGTTATCCCTTAGGATTCTGACCAATAAACATCCAACTTGTGACAACCACTTTAATAAACTACCAAAGCTGATCAATAAATTCTAACTGAAAAGTGTTGTTACCTCCACCAGTTTGGTTTCCAAATGAGGTACATATTTGATTTTGAGATAATTGCAGATAATGGGGCAGATTTACTTACCCGGTCCATTCGCGATCCAGCGGCGCGTTCTCTGCGCTGGATTCGGGTCCGGCCGGGATTTATTAAGGTAGTTCCTCCGAGGTGGTGCTGCTGCGCTGAAGTTCCCTGGAATGCACTGGAATACACCGAGCCGGGCTCCGCGACACATTTTTTTTTTTAAATGCAGCGTTTTTTTCGGCCACGCCCCCCGATTTCCGTCCCGTGCATGCCAGCACCGATGCGCCACAATCCGATTGCATGCGCCAAAATCCCGGGGCAATTCAGGGGAAATCGGTGCAAATCGAAAATATTTGGGTAACACGTCGGGAAAACGCGAATCGGGCCCTTAGTAAATGACCCCCAATATTTTTGTCCCTGGGACCATTTACTGTCCCAAGCGTCATAAATGTTTCGGAGAATTTGGTGAGTAGGTAAGACCAATTTTATTTTTGTCTATTGTCTGCTACATTCCGGCGCCATAAAAATGAAAAGACTCATATTAATTGTGTCAGAGTTTCCACACCACAAAAAAAAACACAGCTGCTTTTGGAGCCGAAGGAGGTGAAAAATCAAATTTTTTCTGGTGCCATAACTAATGACTGGGTCAGAAAGGAGACCAGGCGGTAGGAGCCCCATAAAAATGTTGGTAATCCCATAGTTAATGTCCCCCAATGTGTTAAAAATAATATTAAACTAAGTATCATTGTAAACCATCATTTTAGTATGTTGGGGGAGTTTTGTTTGAGAAATGTTAACATTTACTAAAACTCCAAACCTGTATCTATGAGCACTGCAATAGTGGATTATAATATAGGCAGTTTGGGGCGGGAACTCAGGCCCAACGCTTTTAGAGGGCCCATGGACACCCAAACCACTCACCAAATTTTATACTGAGAATGACCTTCAGCCATGAAATTCTTGTACATCTGTTCCTTCTCTCAATACACATGTACACAGGAGCCATTTCAGGACAGTTGAAGGTCCTCCATAGGTCCTAAAAGTACAGCAGAAGGGACACATCCTCCATTCCCCAAGAAGCTGATTCTAGTACCAGATGTAGGAAGTGATTGCAGAGTTGTAGGGGCTATAATATTCCTACACCCCGGGGCCTTTGGCAGTCCTAATCCACCCCTGGAGACAGCACAGTACTGCCTCTCTGTTCTAATATGTTGTGTACACTAATTATTAATTTACATACGGAAACTTCCTAGTTTGTATCTATTCCCTTGATTAAATATACAGCGCCACTAATTTATTTAAAAGCCTTAAAATACAGCCCCCCATATACAATACCCCAAATATCTCCATGGTTTCATTTGTATCTGACCCCCTGTAGTTTAAGTATAAAAAGCCCCCATTCAAGTATATCCAGCCCCCCAAAGATTCGTTTTATACACCCCCTAGTTTTATTATATACAACCAACTAGATTAAGTAGACAAAGCCCTCCCATAGTTTTCTTCTATAAAGCCCCCCATAATTTAAGTAGATACAGCCTCCCTAGTTTTCTTATATACAACACTTCCGGGATTTTATTATAGACGAGTTTAAGTAGATATAGCCTCTCATAGTTTTATAATATGCAGTCCCCCCATTGTTTTAGTAGATACAACCCCCCAAAGCATAATTATACTCAATTCCCATGATAGATGTATATATGACACGTGGCCAGTAGAAAAAATAATAAAAGTTATAAAGTAATACTCACCTCCGGTCTCTCACATTGCAACCATCTTCTCTTCTCTTGGATCTTCTGCCGGTAGCCACGAAGCTTCTCCAGTGTGGTGACACAGCCCGTTGTGATGATGTCCTGCCGGACTGCATCATATAAAGTGTCAGATTGGTGGAGATGTCTTTGTACTTCTTTGCTTGGTACATCAGTTGCATCTCTATCTTAAAGACGCAGATACAATTGATTTTTCCGATAGTACAGACTAGCCAGGAATCTGCCTTACAATACAATAAAGCTTTATTAATCCCTGAGGAAATTGTGGTGCACACGGCTCCGGCAATTAGAGTACGCAAAAGAGAAGTCATAGACAGTCAGGAACACAGATGTTCGTTGGACGGGCAAGTGGGGATTGTTAAGTTGGTTTGGCTGCTCCTTGAGTCCATTTATTGTAGAAATGGATGACTCTCTGTATAAAGGAGTTCTGGAACCTTGTTGTTCGGCAGCTGATCTGCTTGTATCGGTCGCTTCTCGTGCTCCGTTGTTGGACTTGTACTTGGTGCAATGGGTGTATTGCGTTTCCTGCAATGGAAATAAACTTTCCGTAACTCCTAACCTGCCAAATGCTGTCGATTGGGCTCAAGCTATCGCCTACAAAGCTTTGTGACCTTCTGGTGATTCTGGCCAGCCTATTTGATCTGGGTTTTTTTTATTGACCCTCTCCAGAAGACAGTGGCGTAGCATATAATGCTTGTGATTCGTAAAACATCTTTGGGATTTTGTTACAGATGTTGAATGACTTAAGTTTTCCACGGAAGTACATTCTGGAGGAAGCTTTTTTGAGTGCCCTGTTCAACATCCATTCTAGTTTATCATCAATTGCCACAGCAAGATACTTACAGGTATGGACCTGGTCGATGGCTCTACCTTTGATTAAGATAGGATTACGTAGGTCAATCAAAAAACGGACATCAGAAACCTGAAGGTGAATGCACTCGAGTACGGCTCCATTTTTACAGGTAGCAATGCTAATGCTTCTATAATTAATCTGACAACCCAGATCAAAGATACATTTGAGTTGCACCTGCGGGTCTCACGTGTGTGCACTTATGACTGTGACGCTCGCAGAGTATGATTTAGTCTCATATCAACATCAATTTGCATTTTTTTTTAAGGAAGTCCTTGCGGAGAGAAATATTCTGACGTCGCCTGTGCCAATTTCATGGAAAGGCTGGTGAAGAGATGGGAAAGGAAAAGAATTTCCCCTTGATTTTGGTGTAGGTGCATAGATGGTGAGGTCGGTGCACATTATACTCAGGTAAGTATGCTGGAACACTTCTTGTGTGCACATCTCTCGGCTAGGGTTATTATTTTTTCAAAACAACAATATTTGTATCAGTGGTCAGGGGTCAGCATGGGCGCTTTGTCTAAGCTGTGAATACACCCCCATACAAGCGATGCATGTCCTGGTGTCCGAACCTTTCTTCATAGCCAGCAGTGGTCAGGGGTCGCATGGGCGCTCTGACCCCTCTGTGAATACACCCCCATACACAGCGAGCTGCCATGTCCTGTGTCCTGACAACTGTTCATAAGCCAGCAGTGGTCAGGGGTAGCATGGGCACTTGACACCCTCGTGAATACACCCCCATACAAAGCGAACTGCCATGTCTGTGTGTCCTGACACCTTTATATCATAGCCAGTCAGTGGTCAGGGGTCAAGCATGGCGCTGACCTCTGTGACTTACACCCCCAACACCGCGAACTGCCATGTCCTGGTGTCCTGACACCTTTCTATTATAGCCAGCAGTGTTCAGGGGTCAGCATGGGCGCTCTGACCACTCTGTGACTACACCCCCATACCACAGCGAGCTGCCAGCTCTGTGTGTCCTGACACCTTCGATCATAGCCAGCAGTGGTCAGGGGTCAGCATGGGACGCTCTACCTCTGTGACTACAACCCCCCATAATCAGCGAGGCTGCCAGCCTGTGTGTTCCTGACACTTTCTATCATAGCCAGCCAGGGTCAGGGAAAGCATGGGCGCTCTGACCTCTGTACATCACACCCCATACACAGCGAGCTGCCAGGGTCCTGTGTTTCCTGAAACCTTTCTATCATAGCCCAGCAGTGGTTGGGATCAGCATGGGCGCTCTGACCCATCTGTGACTAAGACCCCCCCTACACAGCGGCTGCCATGTCTGTGTGTCCTGACACCTTTCTATCAAAGCCAGAAAGGTCAGGGTCAGCATGGGCACTCTGACCCCCTTGTGACTACACCCCCATACACAGTGAGCGCCATGTTCCTCTGGTCCTGACCACTTCTCTCTAGCCAGAAGAGGTCAGGGGTCAGCATGGGCACTGACCCTCTGTGACTACACCCCCCATACACAGCCAGCTGCCTGTCTGGTGTCGTGACACCTTTCTATCATAGCCGGCAGTGGTCAGGGGTCCGCCATGGTGCTCTGCCTTCTGTGACTAACCCTCCATTACACGAGAGCTGCCTTGTCTTGTGTGTCCTGACACTTTCTATCATAGCCATGCAGGGTCAGGGTCAGCTGGTGCTCTTGACCTCTGTGACTACACCCCCCATACACAGCGAGCGCCATGTCCTGTGTGGGTCTGACAACTTTTATCATAGCCAGCAGTGTTCAGGGGTCAGATGGGCAACTGCACTCTCGCTGAGTACACCACCCATACACCCGAGCTGCATGTCTGTGTGTCTGACACCTTTCTTATCATAGCCAGCAGGGTAAGGGAGGCAGCATGGGGCGCTCTGACCCCTCTGTGACTAACCCCCCCTACACAGCGGCTGCCATGTCCTGTAGTGTCCTGACACACTTTCTATCATAGCCAGCAGTGGTCGGGGTCAGCATGGGCGCTCTGACCTCTCTGTGACTACCCCCCCATCACAGTGAGCTGCATGTCCTGTGTGTCCGACCTCTCTAATAGCCAGCAGAGTGGTCAGGGGTCAGCATGGGGGCGCTCTGACCCCTCTTGGGACTACAACCCCCATACACAGCGGAGCCACTGTCCTGTGTATCCTGACACCTTTCTAATCATAGCCAGCAGTGGTCAGGGGTAGCATGGGGGCGCTTGACCCTCGGGACTACACACCCCATACACAGGAGCTGCCATGGTCCTGTGTATCCTGACACTTTCATATAGCCAGCAGTGGTCAGGGGTCAGCATGGGCGCTCTGACCTCTTGTGAATACACCCCCATACACTGCGAGCTGCCATGTTCTGTGTGTCCTGACACCTTTCTATTATTGGAGAATGGAGAAATGAAGATGATTGCAAATCTCTCGGGTCCGGGGCTCAGGACAATATTTGGCTGTGGGGAGGAAAGGGTTGATTTGTGGACTGGCCATGTAATCAGTCGTAAACCTGACCAATGACCTGAGGTCAAACTGGGACCCATGTCTGAACGAGAACTATTTGTAAAAGACAGAAAGACCAGCATGGATCAAAATCATGCACAGCTGTAGGTCCCCCTCATGTCAGGCCTTTGGTTTCCCACTGGCCATGGGTGGATACAGAGGAAGCTGTGAGGGTTCATATGGGCATATGAGAATAAAATAGAATTTTTCGGTTAATAAACTCTATTCGCTGGTTTTGAGACAAAGGATGAGCACAACCTCAAGAAACACCATCCCAACCATGAAGATGGAGTGGAAAAACATACTTTGGGGGCCTTTCTGATAAGGGGACAACAAAACAAACGCTCTATTGAAGGAGGATGGATGGGGCCATGTACGCAAGCGTTTTGCCAACACAATCCTTCCTAGGTTAAGCACGGAGCGCTCCCTGAGAACCATTCAGGGTATAGTCACGGCCTTGCCAGCCTCCTGACATGACCAAATTGAAAATCTTTGGATTCTGAAAATGATATTCCTCAGTGACAGCCCTGAAGTCTAAAAGATCGGAGAGAAGATGTGTATGGGAGGAGCCAAAATCCTGCGTCAGTGCAACCCACAAGAACTAAAGGAAACCTCTGAATTGACTATAATTTGCTTTTGTACAATATACTCGTAAGGATATACTGGAGTTACAAAAAATTTACTGAAACCCCTAACTAAACACCCTGTACTGCTGAAACCCTGAACTCACCTTCTGACGTTCCCCGGCAGCTTCCTCTTCTATCCATTGCGCTCCGGCATCGCTCTTTGTCCCACGCGGTCCATTGAAGCATCACATGATGTCAGCCGCATACTGACCTTCTTTATGGCGCCGGCACCACTATGATGTCAGGAGACAGCGTAGGGAAAGAGCCGATTGCTGGAGTATCGATGTATAGAAAGAGGACTGCGGAGGGGGCGTCATAAGGTGAGTACACTTTTTTTTTTCTTACAGGGATAATACTGGGGGGCAAGGCTGCAAACCTATATACTGGGAGGAGGCAGGGGCTACAGGCTACTATACTCTGTGGGACAGGGGCTCAGACTGGGGGCAGGGGTTATTGGCTATTACTGGGGGGCGGGGCGGGAAGCTATAACTGGGGATGCACATGTGGACGATATTCTGGGTGGGGGCAGGGCTGTAGGGTATATACTGGGGGGCAGGGCTGGCAGGCAATGCTGGGTGGGGGGGCAGGGGCTACACGGGTAATATACTACAGGAGGCTGCGGATATATACTGAGGGAGCTTCAACAATGCATTTCTCACCTCAGCTTATACTCGTGTCAATGGTTTTCACGGTTTTTTGTGTTAAAATTAGTTTCCCTTATACTGGGTCAGCATTTATGCAATAAAATGCTGAATAATTATTTTAAAATCTGATAATGTGATTTCTGTTGGTCTCTGGTCTTTCACAGTTTCAAGTGACCTGCTGATAGAAATACAAACTTTTCTATTCTTTTTAGATGCAAACTTGCAAAATTCTTACTTTATTTTCCTTTTTACTTCAAGAGACCTGTCACCCCGATTTTGACCACCCGACTAACAATGGCAGCTGATAAAGGGTTACAAGTCCTTCCATTCAACTAAAATAGCTGCCAGGGGCACTGTACCTTAATAATAACGTTTTTCTGATATGCAGTGAGCTTTCCTGATCTGTCTGGTATCTGTGGCTCTTCTCTCTCTCAGCTGACTGTGAGCCACGCCCTATTATTTGACTGACAGCTCTGTGCCTCTTTAAAGCCTGTCCCGCCTCCTTGTACTTAGGGACTGTCTGCTAATATTCAACTACAGACATATAAAGCTCTATGAACAGATGGGAAAATTTGTGTCACTGTTTTACATGGTGCTTGTGTACATTCATGACCTGCAGTGTGAACTCATTGCCGGTCCTTTAGCCTTCTAATAACAGCAAACAGTACCTATGGAAGTGATTACTGAAATCACAGCGCCTCCATGGAGGATGGAGAGGAGTAGGAAGTCCATGAAGGGCTGCTGTGACTTCATGGTCAGATACATGCATGGGGTACAGTTTGTTAAAGGACCTGAGAGATGTCCACTGGAAAATGACATGAACTGTGACTGTAGGGAGGCATAAGGATGGAGAGTATAGATGGGAGGGGCGACGGAGCAGGACAAGCCCCCTCTGATGCCAGGTAGTAAAAGGTGATTTATCTGGAGGTAAGCAAAACAATTTTTGCTGAAAGAAGGTGGTCAGTCAGTTATTAGAGCTCTGTGGAACCTGTCATGGCTGTATATGTGCAAATGTGGTGAAGGTTCCCTTTAAATCTGTATTTTCATCTTGTGAACCTTTTCGCTCCAACAGCTCGTCGCAGGGAACACGTATAGCTGTTGTGTTAGGTGTTTCGTTATGCCAGTGGACATACCTGAGTTGTCTTCTACGTCTGCCTTTGTTATACCATGTAGGTATAAAGCCACCATTTTCTATCCGATTTCAGGTTCAATTGTTCAGTATTTGTACTAGGTAAAGTGACTTCATTTTTTGTGTTAATTTTTAACTCAAGGGTGTTCCCATCTTTATTATTAGATATTCTTATCCATTTTTAATTATTTTTTTTAGTATTATTAGAATACGTATAAATAGATAATAGATGGATCGCTTCTAGGACCGCTCCGATCCTTGGAAGCAGCCAACTGGATAGAGGGAGCCAAACACGTGGTGTCACTCTCTATTCAACTCTATGCATTGTGGAGTGATATGACCGCATCCTGCCAGGGACACACCAGGGGCCACACCGCACTGCATGGGAATTCGCCATCTGAGAGGGGGTGGTATGGGGTTGACGGCCATAAAGAAGTCAGATGGAGCTCAACTGCATTTCATCTTGGTATAAGAGAAGGAATATGATTTATCATGAATACAGAGATATCAGTCAGGAATAGTACTGATATATATGAGTTAACGACCCGAGAGTATAAGCCGAAACCCCTAATTTTACCACCAAAACTGGGAATCCTATTGACTCGAGTAAGCTAGGGTGGGAAATGCATTGCTCACAGCCCCCCCCCCCCAGTATATAGCCAGCAGCCCCCAGTATTAACAGACAGCCGCCTCTGTAGTACACCTGCCTAGCCTGCCCCCTTGTTAGTCTACACCCAGCTCCCACGTTGTATACAGCCAGCCCAGCCTGCCCCTGTAGTATACAGCCAGCCCAGCCTGCACCCCTTATAGTATACAGCCAGGCACTGACCTGCATATACGCAGCCTTTCCCCTAGTGATACAGCCAACCCAGCCTATCCCCCTGTAGGTTACAGCCAGCCCATCTGACCCCTGTAGTATAAGCCAGCCCCCATTCTGCCCCCTGTAGATACAAGCAGCATTCTGCCCCCTGTAGTATAAAGCCAGCCCGCCCTTAAAAACGAAAAAAAGCTTACTATACACCCTCCGGCGGCACCGATGCGCAGCGCTGCTTCCCCGACGTCACTGCGCACCTTTCTGGCTTCCCGCGTCCTCTTCTTTCTTCTGTAACAGTGGCAGGGCGCGGCCATGTTTTCTCCGGCAGGCGATCCTATGATGTGGCCGCTGCCGACGTCATACTATGTCCGTCTAGAGAGATAACATGGCCGCGCCCTGCCACCGTGTTACAGAGAGAAGAAGAGGAGCCGCGATGACATGGGGAGCAGCGAGCTGCGCATCGGTGCCGCGAGGGTGTGTAGTAAGCTTTTTTAGTGTTTTTCTTAAGTATTGACTTGTGTATAACCAAGTTGAGGTTTTTAAGCACATTTTTGTGCTGAACAACTGGCTTTCCACAACAGAGTATATACGGTACTGATTGCAGTTTAAGGGCGGGTCAGAGGTGAGCGATTCGCTTTTATGTCAAAATTACTACTACATATATACATATTGAATCATAATTTTATAAATAAAGATATAGTTAATTTTCATTTAAACCTCTTTCAGTGGAAATAAACCGTGCAGTTGTACACTCCATACATTCCGGAGAGCACATGCAGCTCATGTGAAACAGCCGGTGACGGCTATAATCTCTGCAGTAAGATAATATCCCTCCTACATTTTAATGAATTTAACAAATTAGAGGGGTTGTCCCACATGAATTTATCTACCACCAGGATGAAAAATAGTAAACCAAATCACCTGAAATACTGGTGCGTGTCCCTCTGGCAGGATCTGCTCTTTTAGCTTCTTGTGCTTTTAGTTTTACAAAAAAAAAGCTTTAAAATTCGAAATTAACTTGGGGGGGCTCCAGACTCAATTAAAGCTATGGAGCCTAGAGCCACTGAGCCACTTTTTGTAAAACAAAGGCATAAAGAAAACCAGGGGGTCATTTACTAAGGGCCCGATTCGTGTTTCCGATGTGTTACCCGAATTTCCGATTTGCGCCGTTTTTCCCTGAATTGCCCCAGGATTTTGGCGCATTCGATCGGATTGTGGCGTATCGGCCGCCGGCATGCACGCGACGGAAATCAGGGGGTGTGGCCGAACGAAAAGACCGACGAGTTCGGAAAAACCGCTGCATTTAAAACAAAAAAATGTGTCCCCAAAAATTAAACTTACCCTCACAGGTATAGCGTGTGAATTCAGGGCATTCCAGCGAGCCTCCGGGAACTTCAGTCGCAGCAGCGCCACCTGGTGGACGGCGGCGGAACTGCCTTAGTGAATCCCGGCCGGACCCGAATCCACCGCAGAGAACGCGCCGGATCGCGAACGACGGGAGTAAATCTGCCCAATGAGCGGATCCTGCCAGATGGGGGAGATAACATATTGAATTTTGAAGGTGACAGGTGCAGAGGGCTGTCAGAAAGGTATAAAGTAATGGAACTGGAACTGGAATGGAGGGAGTACGTTGCCTGTGGGAGCTCTGACCAAGTTTTGTGTTCTTTGCCATTAGGACACATTGAGGTCTTTCAGTTAGATGATATCATCCAGTTAGTGATGACTGCTCAGTGTTCGATTTGGACAGTTTATCCTAATTGATCGGATGAAGGAGTAAAAAAAAATAAAAGAACTGTAGCACGTGGGGGTCTTGCGTTCCCAATTAGCTACCACGCAGTGGCGACACATTGATATAATTGTATGAAGTTGCTCCATCTCCGGGACACACTGCCACTGTACAGGCTCCTAAGTCTCCCGCATTCACTAGGCGCAGATTTATCTAAGTTGTTATCTATTTGCGTGCTGTTTTCACGCAAGGGGCCACATTTATCACTTGTGCGGCCTAAGTGTAGTATTCGCCTAATTCTTGCTGCTTCTGTTTTGCAGAATTCAAATCACAAGCCTACAACCATCGTTGAAAGGTAATTCTCTCCTCTTATTAATGCCTAGTACTTTAAAACACGTTTAGGCCATTTTGGCGTCAATTTAGGCGCAATTTTACGATTTCAAGGACTTACATGTTATCTGCTAAGCTCCTCTCTGCTTCTCCCACAGCCCAGAATGAAAACACTCACAGCCCACACCCAGGTGTGTGACACCCGGCACCAGTGACCTCTCATAGCAACTGGCTCCTCCTGGAGGGATCCCCCAGTGCTATCTCCTGAATCTTCTGGAACACAGTATGCCTCTTCAGTACACTAGTGTGTCATCCTTGCACAACCGGGGGATCACTTCTCGTCCTATCTGCAAATCTGCAAACTTCTCTCCTGTCCATGCTTGAAGATCTGAGGATGTTTGCACAATGTTTTTGTAAATAGAAGGTTCAGAACTGTAAAGCGAGTCCTTCAGCTCCTGTCTGGAGTGTAAATGTACTGTTGTTATATCGTGTAACTAGTTTCATGCAAGTGAAGTTAGATTCTGTATATCTGTACTAGTGTCTGCGAAGTGTATAAAATTCTGTACTATGTCATGCAGATGTCTGTTATTACTGTACTATTGCCTCAGTGGTATGTAATGTCGTGTACTAGTGGCTGCAGTGTATGTAATGACTGTAACTAGTTCTGCAGTGTATGTATGTCTGTACTAGTGTCTGCAGTGTATCCTATTTCGGTACTAGTGTCTGCAGTGTACGATAATGCTTTACGTTGTGTCGTCAGTTGTATGGTATGTCGGTACTAGTGTTGCAGTTATCGTATGTCTTTACTTGTGTTCTGCAGTTGTATAATGTAATGTCTGTACTGTGTCGTTCAGTTGTACGTAAGGCTTTTACTCTGTTCTGCAGTGTATGTCAATGTCTGTACTAGTGTCTGCAGTGTAGAGTAATTTCTGTACTAGTGTTGCAGTATATTTAGTGTGTGCCGTAGAGTGCTGCATTGTAGTAATGTCTGTAATACATTGTCTGCAATGTATGTAATGTCGTACTATGTCGCCGCTAATAGTAATGTGTTGCATAGATCCGGTGCATGGTAATGTCTATACTGTGTCGCAGTAATATGTATTAGTGGCTAAGCGTCTCCAGTGTATATAATGTCTGTACTACATTTTCTTTTCTACCGTGTATGTAATGTCTGTACTCAGTGTCCCTGCAGTGTATGGTTTGTGTGTGGCCTGAATACTCTGCAATGGCTGTAGTGTCTTACTTCAATGTCTGCAGTGTCTTAGATTATTGTTCCATTCTTTAGCTGTACGTGTCTGCGTTTCTTGGTCGTGTCTTGTCCTAGTGTTGTTGTCAGTGATAGTGTCAAGTGTCTGTATGTCTTTATAGATTCTGTAGGTGTGATGTATGTTGTATCTATGTCTGCAGTGCCTTAATGTCCTGCACTAAGTGCCAGCAGTGTCCTGTAATGTCTGTAATGTCTGAGGCTTAATGTCCGTAGTACATGTCTAGCAGTTCAGTGTTGTCTATGTTGCAATGTAGACTTTTTTACTGAGTGGGTCTCAGTTATGTAATTTCTGTACTAGGGCTGCTGTGTATGTAATGTGTCTATATCCTAATGTGTGTGAGTCATAGTAAGGTCGAGTATGTAATGTGCTAGAGTCTGCAGTGATAATGTAGTGTCTGTAATAGTGTCTGCATTGTATAATGTCTTTACTAGTGTCATGCAGTGTATGTTTGTGTTATAGTATCTGCAGTTATACATGGCGTCTGTGACTATGTTGCAGTTTAGGAAGCTGTGGGCTAGAGTCTGCAGTTGTATGTACTGTCTAGTACACTCGCAGTGACTTCTGTCAGTGTATGTTATGTGCTACTATGTCGAGTCTCAGTTCCTGAGTGTCTGGTGTCTATATCATGTCTAGCTGTCTCTAGTCTGTATAGGTGAGTCTTCAGTATAGTATATTCTAGTTGCAGTGTCTATATGGTATGTACTAGTGTATCTGCATTGTGGTATGTATGTAGTTTAGTATGTTAATTCCTTACGTGATTGTCTGTCAGTGTATGTCATGTCCCTGTACTGTTTAGCTGAGTATGTATGCTGCCTAGTCGTCAGTTGAAGTGCCTGTATATAGTGCCTTCAGTGTATGGTTCTATGTACTCAGTGTCCGCAATGTAGTGTAATTCTGTACAGTGTCTGCATGTGTAATAGTCCTGTACTACGTGTCTGCAGTTTATTTTATGTGTGTACAGTATCTGCAGTGTCTGTAGTGTCTAGGATACTGTGTCTGCAGTGTCAGTCTTCTAGTACACTCAGTCCCTCCGAGTGTCTACTTCTAAGACAGTGTGTTTGTGCTTGTCTGTTGGTCTGTTAACTAGTTTCTCATATCCGTTATATGTATATAGGTCCACGTGTGTAGCTAGTGTCTGTACTAGTTAGTGTCTGTATTCGGTCGTACTCATGTTCTGTATGTAAGAGTACTAAGTGGTCTCTCGTCTATGAATGGTCCATGATAAGGGTTCTCGACAAGTGTCCCTGCATGATCAGTGTACGTATCTGCTGTGTACTGGTATGTCCTGTACTAGTTACTGCGTGTATGTAACCTGTTACTAGTCGATCTAAACGTTGTACTAGTATTGGTACTAGTGTTTATCATGTTAAGTAATAGTACTACAGTGTCTCAGTGTACTGCTATTATCTGTACTGTATCTGTCAGTGTATGTAATGTCTGTAACTTAGTGTCCAGTGTGCGTAAGTCCTGTACTGTGTCTAGTGTATGTAGTATGTTGTACTAGATTCTGCATAGTAACCTGTCAGTCTGGGTTATGTCTTTACTAGTGTAGCTTTGTCGTCAGTGTATGTAATGTCTGTACTACGTGTCTTGCAGTGTCGTGTATTATTTACTCTGTTGCGGTATCAGTGCGTAACTGATTGTATGGTCTGCAGTTCTGATTGCTTCTGCTTATTAATGTCTTTACATAGTGTCTGCAGTTCTTAATGCTGACTGTCTGTGGTGTCGCCTGTAGGATGCTGATTCTGTCAATTGCTTTATCTAGCTGCAAGTGGTTCGAGTTCTGGGACACGCCTCTAGAGTGCTCACTATCTTCTACAGTTTATCGCGCCACCTTTGTGGCGTGTGAAGTTTTTCTGCACCTGACGTCATGGTTTGTTTTTTGAGACTTTTTCAATCTCTTTGCAAATTTTTGTAACAGTCTCAAAGAAAATTCCTATAAATCTGTTCAGCACAACACCTTCTGCTGGACAACATCCAACATTTCACCATTTAGGACATCCTAACATACTCATTTGCGTTTTTGGGTGGATTTAATATAAACATTTTACAACATTTATAATTTTATGTTTTAATTGTAATAATAATGTTACGGCTTTGTAATATAGAAATATCCTATCCCTGTCTATCTATCTATCTATCTATCTATCTATATCTTATCTCTATCTTCTATCTTCTCATTCTATCATCTATTATCTCATATCATATCTCTCTATCTCATCTGATCTATCTATCTATCTATCTATCTATCGTCTATCTAGATCTATCTACGCTATTTTCCGACTTAGCGCACTTAAAAAGCCTTGGATTTCTTGGAAATGACAAAGTTGCAGCCTTATGTCCGGGCGCCCTATGTATGGCGCGTGGCAGCTGACCATACCTACTATTGTCCCCCGCGTACCGTGAAGACCGAGACGCCGATCTCCATCGGACGTGCATACCACGCGGGCACGAACAACTCCTTCCCGCGTGGTCTGCACGTTTCCCCTTGGAGAGTCTGCTGTCTCCGTAGCGGGGGACCTATGAATTATGTCCGTCTGCCCTTCCTCCTCCTCCCCCCTCAACCTCCCCGCGTCGGCCGCGTCTTCGTGCGGGTCATCGCTTCATGTCGCGTCTCTTCTCTCTCCTCGTCGCGTCCCTTAGGTCTCCCGCTTCCCCCTAGACCTCCGCCACAGCCCCGGGCCCCCGTCTTGTCGCCTTATACGATCCGATAGCGCACTGTATATCGACTAACTAACGCCTCTTCCGCTGTCGCTAACGTACATGCGATCCGGTGCAATCAAATACGGTATCTTACTCTACTATCTCCTATCTATCATCTCATATCTAGGCTATCTATCTATCTCCATCATCATCTATCTATCTAGCTATCTGTATCTATCTATCTCGTATCATCTTCTTCTATCTATCTCTTCCTCTCTATCCTATCTTCGGTCATACTATATCTATGCTATCATTAGTCGGTATCTATCTATCTCATATCTATCTATCCTATCTGCCGTCTACTATCGGTTCATCTCCTATCTATCTATCTATCTATCTATCTATCCTCATCCTATCTATCTCGTATGGTATATTGTATTTGTATTATATCAATCCATTGTCTTTTACTTCTATCTTTCACATCTTCTATAGTAAATAACTCTTCATTCTTCAAGGGATTGTTCTCTCTCCCCAATAATTTACACAAAAACAAAAACATCATCAATCCTAATCGAGAAAATTAAAAACGGCTACACAACGCACCTCGACTAAATTAATTTGAATTTTTTTCCCGACATAGAAATCTCTATCTGCGAAAAAAAAAAAAACAAACTCTCTGTCTTTGTGTGAATACACATTACGAATATTACTCGCTATACACCACACAGCTCGACGTCTCGGAAACTTACCGGAGCACTTATTCTTTTTTTCAAACATTTTTCCGAGCCGGATTGTAAGTGGCAAAATATTTTATTTATACTAAAATTCCGGGAGAAAAAAAAAAATTGTCCTCCCTCTATAATTAGAGCAACTCTACAAAAGCTGTTCTTGTCGAAAAAAAAAAAACCCTGCAAGCTGTGTGATGAAATGTAAGAATGGTGCACCAAGAGCTGTCATCAGCCCATCCATCTAACCTGACTAATTGGGCTTTCGTGTACCCCTATCTTTCCCATCCCTGTATTTTTTTTTTCATTACTGGTCCGCCTCTGGCTGTGAAAAGCAAATCTCGGACAATAGACCGTAAAAAAAAAAAAAAAAAAAACAAAAAATTTTGTTGTCTGCTTTTCTTAATTATCTGTCCGAGACCGTAAGGACCATGTGGAGACCCTCGGGCCTTCGCAGTAGTTATGCTAACATCGAGGCCCATGAGATTACGCTGAAGCTCATTCCTCTGCGCCTGTGTTTTCTATGGACGAATGACAATGCGAAAATTGTTGGTTTTTTTTTCCCCACATTCTTCAGAACACCTGGGCTATTGCTCTGGGAGGCACAAGCCCCGACCTGTCAACTCTCTCGAACATGGCCTATATTGCCGCATACTGTTGACGGATTGTTGACAAGATGCCAGCAGTCATCTCCGTGTCTGGGGACGTTGCTCTGCCAACGATGTGTCACAACCCAATGACAACCCTTGTTAATGTTTAAAACTTTCCGCAGGCAGCAATCTGCGTCTCCGCTGCATGGTATTTTGTCATAGGATGACTCAACTTTGGTCAAAGTACTTAAAAATTAACACTTCGTCTCTTCCCTTTTTCACGCTGCCGGGGTATTTTAACGCCACCCACGGTTTCGCGGGGTAATGCTCATCATAAGTGGGCAGCCTGTACACAAGCCTTATGGATACAGTACTTAGAAAATTTGTGACCTATGGTTGGTCCTTATTGACCTTTCGCTACATGAATAAAGTTAATAGGTTTTAGTTTTCCCAACCACGGAGTTTTTCCCTCGCATAAGGACGAAATCCTGAATAATTCAAGGGCATGCGAGGATTGTATATTCAGCGCGAATAGGCGATAGATGATGGGTAGGGTAGATGCTGGATAGATGATAGAGATCGAGATGCTCGCTCGCTAGACTCGCTGGATCGTCCGCTTGCGATACGTAGCTGAAAGCTAGAACTGCGCTACGCGACTGTCGTCGCTCGCTCGCTCGCTCTGGCTCTGCCTCGCTACGATCTCGCTCGCTGCGCCGCTCGCCTGATGCGTGCTAGCCGACTCTGCCGCTCGCTCCCTCATCGCGCTCTTGACGTCGCTATTGCGTCGCTGCTCGCTCGCCTCGCTTGCGCTCACGCTCGTCTGCCTCGCTGCTCGCTCCTCAGCTGCTCTGGCTCGCTCGCGCTCGCGCTGCGCTCTCTAGCTCTCTAGTCCTCAGTTTCACCTCCGTCCGTATTGACGCTGCGGCGATGCTAATCGTAAACGCAGTAGAAGATATCGAGAATAGTAACTCGATTCATACGAGTAATAAAGTACTACAAGGTCGCTGTAGCGCTATCGCTCTCGCTACCTACAAGTCGGCCGATCGCTCGTCCGCATCGCTCGCATACAGGCGCTACTGGCCTATCATTAGATCCGCTCGCTGCCTCGCTCGCCTCTGCCAGCTGCTGCGCTCGTAGCTCGCTCTCTCGCTAGCTCTGCGCTCGCTCGCTCGCTCAGCTCGAGCTCTGCGCTCGTCCTCCTCTCTCGCTCTGCGCTCGCTCGCTCGCCTCGCTCGCTGCTCCCTCGCCTCGCTCGCTCGCTCGCTCGCTCCTCCTGCTCGCTCCCTCGCTCGCGTCGCTCGCTCGCTCTCCGCTCGCTCGCTCGCTCCTGCTCGCTCGCTCGCTCTCGCTCCGTCGCTCGCTCGCGCGCTCTGCTCTCGCTCCGCTCTGCTGCGCTCGCTCTGCTCTCGCTCGCTCCCGCTCCTCCTTGCGCCGCTCGCTCGCCTCGCTCGCGTCACTCGCTCGCCTCGCTCGCTCGCTCGGCGCTCGATGCCCTCGCTCGCCTCGCTCCTGTTAGCTCGCTGCTCGCTCCTCTCTTGCCCGCGTATCTCTCGCTGCTCTCGTGCACGCTCGCTCGGCGCTGGCTGCTCGACTCGCTGCCGCTCGCTGACCTGCAGCTCCTGGGTCGCTCGCTCTGCCCTCGCTGCTGCTCGCTGCCTTGTCTCGCTTACCTCGCTCTCCGCTAGCCGCTCGCTCGCGTCCTCGCGCTCGCTGCTCGCTAGCTCGATCGCTCCTCGTCGCTCGCTCGCTCGGCTTCGCTCCATCCGCTCGGCGCTCGCTCCTCGCTTCCGCTCGCTCGCCTCGCTCGCTGGGCTCGCTGCGCTGCTCGTGGCTGGCTCCTGGCCGCTCCTCGCTCGCCTCGCTCGACGTGCTCCTCCGCTCGCTGGCTGGCTAGCTCGCTCCTCGCTGGCTCTCTCGGCTGGCCTCGCTGGCTGGCTCGCTGGCTCGCTCTCTCGCTCGCTCGCCTCGGCGCTCGCTGGCTTGCTCGCTGGCTGGCTCAGCTCGCTCGCCCTTCTCGCTCGCTCGCTCGCTCGCTCAGTCGCTCGCTCGGCTCGCTCTCTCGCTCGCTCGCTCGCTCGTCGACTCTTCGCTCGCTGGATCTATCGCTGGCTCCGGGCTCGACAAAAAATACTTCCACGGCACCGCCCCCCAAATGCCTGGGTCCAAATCTGCTGTCCGGGCCCCCATGATCCCTGTATATTACAAGGAAGGCAGCAGCACTCCAGGTTCGTAGCTAAATCACCGACGTTTCGTGTATCCACCTTTTTTTTCACCATGCTTGAAAGATACTCCCATTAGAAGTATCAGGATCAGAAGATTATAGGAGCTTGGAGTCCTGACCTAAGAGTAGTACCTCCAAAAACCTATTGCGTCAGGTTCATGCGACTCGTCCTGATGTCTATTTGGTTCCGCTTATAAATACAGCATAGTGGGTTCATGCATGGAAGCTTCGACAGGTTTCAGTAAGCCCCTGGGTGACGAGCCTCAGTGGGTCCCCATTGTAATTAACAACTGCCACATTCCTGTCCCGTAAAAATTCCCTGAGTTTATCATCCCAACAGCCCCCAGGCCCCACTACCCCCATGGGTCTCCTGTAACTGTACAGCCTTCTGTGCCCCCCCCCCCCCCCCCCCAGCAGCTCTGGGCCCTGGAAACTTGCCCAATTACCCAGCTTCTGGTGTCACAGCCCTGGGGACAGTCACATACATACATACCACGGCGTTTCTTGGGAGAAGGAATGAAGGAGCCCTAGACCCCACAATGACTAAATTATGAATGCATTGACCCTCCTTGCAGAGTAATCCGTTAATGGTCATGCTGATCGCTGATCCCAAAGGTTTTTAAAGGGCCTCCTCCATAGAGTTTTGGAGGTATGGTGGTACCTTGACAACTCCTCTTCTCATGGTCATTGATAAAAGGCAATGATAAGGTTTGAACCATAACTATAGCGAGCCCCACTCCACAGTATCCTTGCTCTTCCTCTCATTGCGGCTCATTTACTAAGGGTCCTGTCAGACGCATTTTCGTCGGGTTTCCGCGGTTTCTGTGTTGCGCCCGATTGCCCCGGGATTTTGGCACGACCGCGATCTGGATTTGGGCGGCAGTGGCGTCGGCTTCACGCAACAGAAATAGAGGGGGTGGGCCGTCGGACAATCCGACGGGATTCGGGCAACGCGCAGGATTTAACATTAGAATTGTCGCAAGACAAGCACCGGGAAGAAGCAGGTGAACTCCGGCGGACCTCTGGCGAAGAAGCGACGGATGCAGGAACTCGGGCGCACAATCTTGTGAATCGGGCGGCAGAAACCCGAATCCTCGTCGGACAACCCACCGCTGGATCCGACAGGACCGGGTAAGTAAATCTGACCCATTATGGATTGTAAGAAGGAAGCCGGAGCACTGACAACTTTCCCATGTTCCGAAAGCAGGGTCGGGAAATGGACCCTCTGTTTGGTGCTCCATTGGGGGTCTTCTATCTAGTTAGGTGAAACATGTTTTTAGACCATAGCCCTTTGTGCGATTCCCGTCCAGAAAAAACTTGTGATTTTTCTGTCGATCCATAATTTAATTTCCTTTCTAGTAAATGACTCATTATACTTTGTTTTCATTAATATAAGAACAGACAACGACCTACGAACCGCATAACTACATTTTTGGATTCCTTCTACTTTCCCGGGAACATAAACCTGAGCTTGAATGATTGTTTTCTTGTCTCTTTTTGCCCCGGGCTCCGCAATGTTGTCATCACACTGGAGCAAGGATTAGCTGAATCCTTAAAAATATCCTGTCATTTGCTTCTACATTTAATGGCTTATGACCTAACAGACCAGACAAATCGTCTGGTTATTTACCATAGAGTCTTCCCTGTTTAATGCCTTTTTACAATGTGTTTTATTCACTTTTTATGGCAGGATTTTTCTATTTTTTCAAGGGAAGTGATTGGAAATCAGATTGAAACATTCAATTTTGACATGGAAATATCTTAACCTGAACATTGTGCAATTTAGTGTAATGTGTGGGTATCTCTATATGTCGTGTAGATGGCACGGCCATACACATGGACAATCATTATAAATTTAATCGGAAGTCCATAATCAATTTATATAAATCCAGTAACGGCAGGGTCGCTCGTTATACACACACCTGAGCTCAATACTTACCTTTCTCCTCCATACAGGTCAACCAACGCACCTATATTACTGGTGGTTAGGGACAAGCAAACCCAACTTTAGGTCAGCGTTTCTCCATTGGGCACCTTCGCCTACCCCGGAAATGAGTTCTGGCAGCTTTGTCCCTAGAAATCAGGCATGGACACAGGTAGACATACACCGTCCATCGGAGCCATGCTTTGTTGCTAGAGCATAACACTGCTGATTGGCTGCTCCACAGCCTCGCAAGTAACATGTCCGGTAGAAGGAGCGTGGGAACTGAGGATGCAGAATTAAAGTTAGGGTTTCTACATCTCTACATCGTGGTACATACAGTTGCCAAATGCTCCTGCTGCAAGCTTAACACAAGCCTTGGCTCAACACCACTGAACCAGTGACTGCCACCATAAAAGCTGTGACAGAGTTAGGTAAAGCCATGGATCCTAGAACCAATCATTAAGTGTTTACCGTGACAAGAATGTGAAAAGTAAAGTTATAATCCACCTCATCTGCAGCTCATGAGGCTCTGGGTGGGTCATTCTGCCTAAGAGCTTATTCTCTGCCTCTGCATGCTTTCACCACGCCCTCCCCTCTGCTAGGAGTAGGATCTGTAGCAGGATTTTGGGTTGGATCTTTCAGCAGTCACACGAGCAGGGTGGGAAGACAAGACTGAAGCTCTTTCAGGACCACCTTTGGTGGCAGCGACAGTTCTGTGACGGGATGTCTCTCGCAGTATTGCACATCCGGAGGCTGGAGGTGCCCCAATCATTTTTGCGCATAAACTAGCTCAGTTATATGTGTGGAGAACATTTTGAAATATTGAATTTGTTCTTAATAAATTCAAAAATGGATATATCTGAATACATCTGTAAGATCCGTTCCAGCAGAGGCGCTAGAACCCATTAATTCTCACTGTGTTTTATGTGCGTGAACACTTTGCTTAGCTTCCTGCTGTATTTACACTTATTGCACCACAGCTCTGCAAGGTTTTAACTAGCTGTAGTGGACAGACCCCTGCTCCAGTTCCTGGGGCGAGGCTCTTTCACCCCCTATTGTAGTTGACACAGGGTTACTGTACACTTTTTTTACTGTCCGTGCTCTCGTATACTTTTTATTATTCTGTTTTCTTCTGATCTTAGCTCTGTACCTTTGACTTTACTTCCGGACCCCTGAGTTGTACCATATATTGCTATTTTCGTTGTGACCAGAACCCTGACCTTGCTTTTGGTTTATATTTGTTTTGTGAGTATTGTTTTGTGTTTGGCGTATAGCAGGACTGGTACCGGTTACTGGCCCCACCCTTGGGGGAGCCCAATGAGAAGTTAGGTGACAGTTTGGGGGCTTAATTCAGGGCTCAATGTCTGTCATCTCTAAGTCCCAATCTTCTACAATATTTGATAATAACTCAACATCCACACATTCTTATTCTTCGTCTTATAACTCTGTGTTACATCTTCCTTTCTTATTCATACAAAACTCATACTACAACATCCTGTCAACATTTTTTGGATGATGTATAAGGTGCATAGACATCCCCCCGCTGGGAACACTCCAAAGTGTTAAATTCCTACTTAAATTCCTATAACTCCTCTATAAATGCTCCCCATCTCTCTGATATCTTATTTCAATGTCCCGAAAAATATGGCTCTGTGTAGTCGATGTTATATAACATAAATGGTGATGTTTGGCATTTGACAGATCATTTACTTTCCAAATGACTTAAATTGTTTTCTTCAAAAACAATTTTAATCTCAAAACTCACTTATTTTTATTAATTAATAATAATCAATAATAATAATAATCATATATAATAAGTCAATTTTAGGGCTTATCAAAAACACTCAACAGGAAAAAACTACTCTCCATTGGGTGCTGTAATGGTTTCACCCAACATACATTTTGATTGCAACAAACCTCATAATCTTAAAAAAATGGAATTGTTTAAGAAATCAATCTCCCAATTTTCTTTCTGCTTTATGGGTTTTTCAATCAATTTTTTTGAAATTTCATAAGTGCAATTGAAGAAACCCTACAGGGTTTTTGTTTAACTGAAAATTAACCAACTAAAAAAAAGTTTTTTTTTTCCTTTGGGAAAGTGTAGTGGGCGTGACCCTGTGACGTGGATATAGTATTAAAGGATTCTGTGGGTTTTGCCTCTATTTTTATAAAGAGAGTTGAAGGCGCGTACTGGAAGTTAGTAATAATGTCCTATCCACAACTGCGCGTGGGCTTCCGTAGACACGAATGGAAGCACCCGGAGGCCACATGAAATAGGAAAAAGACCAATGGCTTTCAATATTTCAAGGCTCCATCAGTCTATGGTGCAGGGGTCGAGTGTCAGACAACCTAGGTGATATTGGCGTTAACGTCGCGATTGCATTGCGTTTTGTAAACGGAAATGTTAAAGGGAAGTCTTAGGCAAATCACCTCTGCTCAGTTTTTGTAATGTGTTTTCAAAACACACTCAAACGCAACGTGTGGCTTATCCTTAGAAGTAACCAATAAATTATAAAAAAAAATGTAATGCATAATTTTATGAATTTGAAACATTTAAGCAAGTGAATAATTCCAATTTACTGTTTAAAACAGGGTCCATATAAAAAAAAAAAAATCCTTCCTTTGCACCTGCCCTGACCAGGTGCAGATTTGCACATAAAATTGCAAAAAATAGCAAACAAAGTGATACATAAGTGAAAATGGCACGGAAACATCTGGAAATAAGAGATACAATGCACAAGGTGCAGACCAAGGTGCCACTCGGAAACACAGCAAACGTCTCAGTGAAAAGTCACAAAAACAACAAAAGTTGCAAAAATAAAATGTGACAATTTAACGAGCCACAATAAAGATGCAAATAAAGATACATGTCCCCCTAGGAGTCAAATTTAGGCTCAGATAGAATTTGCTCTGCTGTCCAGACAGGTAAATAAAGAAGAAGTCCTGACTACATTTCGTTGTCGTTGTTGCATGATTGGCTGCGTTAAACGTCCATTGGCTTTCTCATTCAACATATGAAGGATCGAAGTCCCAGGATCGATGTAGGAGCGTGAACCTTACACAGACAGGTTTCAGGACAGAAATATGTTATCTCCTTAATGTAGCATAAATCATAAACTTCACTCTTTACAATTTTCAAAAAAATCGCAGTGTTCACAATAATTGGCTGTGTGGAAAAAAATGAAATTGGTTGCACATCTCAGAAATGAACAAATAGGATAAAACTTCCTAAAATGACCAATTGCATTTCTGTGTCCGCAAACAAAGCTATGAAGTTATGACTAAGGGGCGCTATGGCGGAGAACGGCTCGGAATGAAAGCGCAATACAGGAAAATTATAACAATTCTGGGAAACAGTATATTCAGAATACATGCAGGATAAAAGTTCAAGTGATGGTGCAGTGTCTCTACATATATATATATATACACATACACAAGGAGAAAGAAAGAAAGAGGTATCTTGTAGGGCCCTACTCTTAGGCCTCTTTCCATAGAACCTACGGTGACACCCTACAAGTGTCAGCGTACCATACAGCCCACCGAGGAAAGAGCATGCTCTCCTCTATGTATGACTGGGCACCAGTGTCGGACTGGCCCACCAGATACCAGAGGATCCTCCGGTGCCTTGGCTCTACCCAATACTGAACACCAGAGGTCCAACAGAAACAACACAATTTGAAGGCTGATAGAGTATATTACCTGGGGGATAATGAAAAGAAGCCCCCAGATTGATTTTCTTGGTGGGGCCTAAAGAAACCCAGTCCAGCACTGCCGGGCACTGTGCCGTTTGTGGAGCGTGGCTATATGTGTTAATGTGTTAGGCTTTGTTTCCTTGGCTTTCACTGTGGGGTGTAAATGGCACATTCCCTTTATTAATGGGTCAGTAAGTGTATGCAGTGTTTTCAGCCATATTATGACACCCATCATAAGACACACTTCAGTGATCAGACCTTTTCATCACTTTTAGTGTTGGACTGGGTTTCTTTAGGCCCACCAGAGAAAATCAATCTGGGGGCCCTCTCTTCATTATCCCCCAGGAAATATACTCTAGCAGCCTTCAAATTGTGTTGTTTTCTGATGGACCTCTGGTGTTCAGTATTGGGTAGAGCCAAGGCCCACCGGAGGATCCTCTGGTACTCTGGTGGGCCAGTCCGACACTGGTGCCCAGTCATACATAGAGGAGAGCATGCTCTTTCTCCCGTGGGCTGTATGGTACGCTGACACTTGTAGGGTGTCACCGTAGGTTCTATGGAAAGAGGCCTAAGAGTAAGGCCCACACAAGACCCCTTCTCTCTTCTTCTCCTTTGTGTATGTGTATATATATATATATATATATATATAGACACTGCACAGCACTTGAACTTTTATCCTGCATGTATTCTGAATATACTGTTTCCCAGAATTGTTATAATTTTCCTGTATTGCGCTTTCATTCCGAGCCGTTCTCCGCATTAGCGCCCCTTAGTCATAACTTCATAGCTTTGTTTGCGGACACAGAAATGGCAATTGGTCATTTTTAGGAAGTTTTATCCTATTTGTTCATTTCTGAGATGTGCTAACCACATTTCATTTTTTTCCCACACAGCAAATTATTGTGAACACTACGATTTTTTTGAAAATTGTAAAGAAGCTGAAGTTTATGATTTATGCTACATTAAGGAGATAACATATTTCTGTCCTGAAACCTGTCTGTGTAAGGTTCACGCTCCTTACATCGATCCTGGGGACTTCGATCCTTCATATGTTTGAATGAGAAAGCCAATGGAACGTTAACGCAGCCAATCATGCAACAACGACAACGAAATGTAGTCATGGACTTCTTCTTTTATTTACCTGTCTGGACAGCAGAGCAAATTCTATCTGAGCCTAAATTTGACTCATGGGGGGACATGTATCTTTATTTGTGGCTCGTTAAATTGTGACATTTTATTTTTGCAACTTTTGTTGTTTTTGTGACTTTTCACTGAGACGTTTGCTGTTGTTTTCCGAGTGCACCTTGGTCTGCACCTTGTGCATTATGTATCTTTATTACCCAGATGTTCCATGTGACTTTTCACTTATGTATCACTTTTTTTGCTTATTTTTGCAACTTTTTATGTGCAAATCTGCACATGGTTCAGGGCAGGTGCAAAGGAAGGATTTTTTTTTTTTCATGGACCCTGTTTTAACATGTAAATTGGAATTATTTCACTTGCTTTAAATGTTTCAAATTCATAAATTTATGCATTTACATTTTTTTTTTATAATTTATTGGTTACTTCTAAGGATAAGCTCACACGTTGCGTTTTGAGTGTGTTTTGAAACACATTACAAAAACTGAGCAGAGGTGATTTGCCTAATTACATTCCATTTAACATTTGCGTTTACAAAACGCAATGCAATCGCGACGTTAACGCCAATATCACCTAGGGGTCTGACACTCGACCCCTGCACCAATAAACTGATTGGAGCCTTGTAAATATTGAAAGCCATTGGCTCCTTTTTCCTATTTCATGTGGCTCCGGTGCTTCCATTCGCTGTCTACGGAAGCCACAGCTGCAGTTGTGGATAGGACATTATTACTAACTTCCAGTACGCGCCTTCAACTTCTGCTTTAATAAAAATAGAGGCAAACACCACAGAATCCTTTACATATATCCACGTCACAGAGCACGCCCACTACACTTCCCCCATGGAAAAAAAAACTTTTTTTTAATTTGGTATAATTTTCAGTTACAAAAAAAAACCCTGTAGGGTTTCTTCAATTTTCACTGTTATGAAATTTCAAAAAAATTGATGAAAAACCCATAAAAGCAGAAAGAAAATTGGAAGATTGAATTTTCTTATACAATTCCATTTTTTAAGATATTGAGGTTTTGTTGCAAATCAAAATGTATGTTGGGATGAAACCATTATCAGCCACAATCCTGGAAGTAGTTTTTTCCTGTTGATGTTTTTAGATAAGCCCTAAAAATTGACTTATTATTATTATGATTATTTATTATTATTATTATTAATTAATTAATTAAAAATAAGTGAGTTTTGAGATTAAAATTGTTTTTGAAAGAAAACAATTTAAGTCATTTGGAAAGTAAATGATCTGTCAAATGCCAACATCACCATTTATGTTATATAACATCGACTACCAGGAGCCATATTTTTCGGGATCATTGAATATACAGTATAGAGACTGGGGAGCATTTATAGAGGAGTTATAGGAATTTAAGTAGGAATTTAACAACTTTGGAGTGTTCCCAGCTGGGGGGATGTCTATGCACCTTCATACATCATCCAAAAAATGTTGACAGTGTAAGTGATTGAGTTTTTAGTATGAATAAGAAAGGAAAGATGTAACACAGAGTTATAAGACAAGAAAATATAGAATTGTGGGATGTTGAGTTAATTTATCAGAAATATTGTAAGGAAGTTGGGACTTAGAGATGACATGACATTGAGCCCTGAATTAAGCCCCCAAACTGTCACCTAACTTCTCATTGGGCTCCACCCAAGGGGTGGGGCCAGTAACTGGTCAACAGTCCTGCTCTACGCCAAACACAAAACAATACTCACAAACAAATTAAACAAAAGCAAGGTCAGGGGTCTGGGTCACAACGAAAATAGCATATATGGTACAACTCAGGGTTTCGGAAAGTAAAGTCAAAGGTACAAGAGCTAAGATCAGAAAAACAGAATAATAAAAAGTATACAGAGAGCACAGGGACAGTAAAATAAGTTACAGTATAACCTGTGTCAACTACAATAGGTGGTGAAAGAGCCTCCGCCCCATGGAACTGGAGCAGGGGTCTGTCCACTACAGCTAGTAAAACCTTGCAGAGCTGTGGTGCAATAAGTGTAAATACAGCAGGAAGCTAAGCAACTGTTCACGCACATAAAAACACAGTTGAGAATTAATGGGTTCTAAGCTGCATTCTGCTGGAACGGATCTTACAGATGTATTCAGATATATCCATTTTTTTAATTTTATTAAGAACAAATTCAATATTTTCACAAATGTTCTCCAACCAATATAACTGAGCTAGTCTTATGCTGCAAAAATGAATTGGGGCACCTCCAGCCTCCGGATGTGCAATACTGCTAGAGACATCCCGTCACAGACTTGTCGCTGCACCCAAAGGTGGTCCTGAAGAGCTTTCAGTTCTTTCTTCCCCACTGCTCTGTGTGACTGCTGAAAGTATCCAACCAAAATCCTGCTACAGCTCCTACTCCTAGCAGAGGGGAGGGGCAGTGGTGAAGCAGTGCAGAGAGCAGAAAGCTCTTCAGGCAGAATGACCCACCCAGAGCCCTTCATGAGCTGCAGAGCTGGATTATAACTTTACTTTTCACATTCCTGTCACTGGTCAACACTTAATGATTTGGTTCTAGAGATCCCATGGCTTTTACCTAACTCTGTCTACAGCTTTTTATGGTGGCAGTCAACTGGTTCAGTGGTGTTGAGCCAAGGCTTGTGTTAAGCTGCAGCAGGAGCATTTGGCAACTGTATGTACCAGCTGTAGAGATGTAGAAACCCTAACTTTAAGTTCTGCATCCTCAGTTCCACAGCTCCTTCTAACCTGGACATGTTACTTGCGAGGCTGTGGAGCAGCCAATCAGGCAGTGTTATGCCTCTAGCAACAAAGCATGGCTCTGATTGGCCAGGTGTGTCTACCTGGTGTCCATGCCTTGATTCTAGGGACATAAAGCTGCCATGAAGCAACATTTCCGGGGTAGGCGAAGTTGCCCAATGGAGAACGCTGAACCTAAAGTTTGGGTTTGCTTGTCCCTAACCACCAGTAATGATAGGTGCTTTGGTTGACCTGTATGGAGGAGAAAGGTAAGTATGAGCTCAGGTGTTGTATAACGAGCCGACCCTGCCGTTACTGGATTTAATAAAATTGATTATGGACTTCCCATTAAATTTATCTAATGATGTTGTCCATGTGTATGGCTGTGCCATCTACACGACATATAGAGATACCCATCACATTACACTAAATTGCACAATGTTCAGGTTAAGATATTTCCATTGTCAAAATTGAATGTTTCAATCTGATTTCCAATCACTTCCCCTTGAAAAAAATATAAAAATCCTGCTATAAAAAGTGAATAAAACACATTGTAAAAAGGCATTTAACAGGGAAGACTCTATGGTCAAATGACCGAGACGATTTGTCTGGCTGTTAGGTCATAAGCCATTAAATGTAGAAGCAAATGACAGTATATTTTTAAGGATTCAGCTAATCCTTGCTCCAGTGTGATGACAAACATTGCGGAGCCCGGGGCAAAAAGAGACAAGAAAAAAAATCATTCAAGCTCAGGTTTATGTTCCGCGGAAAGTAGAAGAGAATCCAAAAATGTAAGTTTATGCGGTTCGTAGTCGTTGTCTGGTTCTTATATTTAATGAAAATCAAAGGATAATGAGTCATTTACTAGAAAGGAAATTAAATTATGGATCGACAGAAATAAATCACAAGTTTTATGCAGAGGAATAGCACAAAGGGCTATGGTCTAACAACATGTTTCACCTAACTAGATAGAAGACCCCAATGGAGCACCAAACAGAGGGTCCCATTTCCCGACCCTGCTTCGGAACAGTGGGAAAAGTTGTCAGTGCTCCGGCTTCCTTCCTACAATCCATAATGGGTCAGATTTACTTACCCGGTCCTGTCGTGATCCCGCGGTGGGTTGTCCGACGAGGATTCGGGTCTGCCGCGATTCACTAAGATTGTGCGCCCGAGTTCCTGCATCCGTCGCTTCTTCGCCGAGGTCCGCCGGAGTTCACCTGCTTCTTCCCGGTGCTTGTCTTGCGACAATTCTAAATGTTAAATCCTGCGCGTTGCCCGAATCCGTCGGATTGTCCGACGGCCCACCCCCTCTATTTCTGTTGCGTGAAAGCCGGCGCCAATGCGCCAAAATCCGATCGCGTGCGCCAAAATCCCGGGGCAATTCGGCGCAACACAGAAACCGCCGGGAAACCCGACGAAAATGCGTCTGACAGACCCTTAGTAAATGAGCCGCAATGAGAGGAAAGAGCAAGGATACTGTGGAGTGGGGTCTCGCTATAGTTTATGGTTCCAAACCTTCTTCATTGCCTTTTATCAATGACCATGCAGAGAGGTTGTCAAGTGTCCATACTCCCATAACTCTATGGAGTGATGGCCCTTTTAAAAACCTTTGGGGTCTCAGCGATCAGCATGACCTTACGGATTACTCTGCAAGGAGGGTCAATGCATTCATAATTTAGTCATTGTGGGGTCTAGAGCTCCTTCATTCCTTCTCCCAAGAACAGCCGTGGTATGTATTGTATGTGACTGTCCCCAGGGCTGACACCAGCACTGGGCATATCTGGGCAAGTTCCAGGGCCCAGAGCTGCTGGGGGGGGGGGGGGGCACATAAGGCTGTACATGAGGAATCCATGGGGTTAGGTGTGGGGCCATGGGGGCTGTTTGGGATGATAAACTAGGGAATATTTTAGGGACCAGGAATGTGAGTTAATTACAATGGGGCCCACTGAGGCTCTGTCACCCAGGGGCTTACTGAAACCTGTAGCCGCCCATGCCATGTCATACCCCTATGCTGCTATTCTATAATGAGAACAACATAGAACACTATGGACAGAGTCATGAACCATTGACGCAATGTAGTGTTTTGGGGGCTACTACTCTTATGTCAGGATCCCAAGCTCCGATACTCCTTCTGAGCTCCTGATACTTCTATATGGAGTATCTTTCAAGCATGCTTGAAAAAGGTGGATACACCGAAACGTCGGTGATTTAATCTACTAACTGGAGTGCTGCTGCCTTCCTTGAATATACCATTGGATCCTTGCCACGGACATCCAGATTTTTGCACCCAGGCCATTTGGTTGTGCTGCCTTGGACTTCTTTTTTTTCCTATCTATCCATCTATCTATCCATCTATCTAATATCTATCTATCTATCTATCTATCTATCTATCTATCTACCTATCTATCTATCTATCTATCTATCTATCTATCTCATATCTATCTCATATCTATCTATCTATCTATTTATCTATCTATCTATCTATCTATCTATCTATCTATCTCATATCTATCTATCTATCTATCTATCTATCTATCTATCCCATATCTATCTATCTATCTATCTATCTATCTATCTATCTATCTATCTATCTATCTATCTCATATCTATCTATCCATCTATCTCATATCTATCTATCTATCTATCTATCTATCTATCCATCTATCTCATATCTATCCATCTATCTACCTCCCATCTATCTATCGCTATTCCGCGCTGACATATACATTCCTCGCATGCCTTGAATTATTCAGGATTTCGATACCTTTGGGCGAAAAAGTGGTGGGAAAACTAAAACCATAATTATCCATGTAGCGAAAGGTCAAAAGGACAAAAATGTCATAAATTTCTAATGTCCTTTACATTAAGGCTTGTTTACAGGCTGCCACTTATAGATGACATTACCCCGGAAACCTGGTGGCGTTATAAATACCCCGGCAGCCTGAAAAACGGAAAGAGACGAAGTGTTAATTTTTAAGTAACTTTGACAAAGATTGAGTCTCCTATGACAAATCCCATCAGCGAGAGACAGCGATTCTGCTGCTGCGGAAAGTTTAAACATTAACAATGGCTGTCAGTGTGTTGACACAATCGTGGCAGACACGTCCCCAGACACGGAGATGACTGCTGGCATTTGTCAACAATCCTGTCACAGTAGCGGCAATAAGGCCATGTCTCGGAGAGTGACAGGTCGGGCTTTGTGCTCCCCAGAGCAATAGCCCAGGTTGTTCTGAAGAACTGTGGGGAAAAAAAACCCAAAATTTTCTGCATTGTCATTCGTCCATAGAAAAACACAGGGCGCAGAGAATGAGCTGTCAGCGTAATTCCCATGATGCCTCGATGCTTAGCATAACTCTACTGCGAAGGCCGAGGGTCCACTGGTCCTTACGGTCTCTGACAGATAATTAAGAAAAGCAGCAACAAAATTTTTTTTTTTTTTTTTTTTAGATAATTAAGAAAAGCAGCAACAAAATTTTTTTTTTTTTTTTTTTTTTTTTTTAGGTGTCTATTGTTCCGAATTTGCATTTTAGCCAGAGGCGACCAGTAATAGAAAAAAAAATACAGGATGGGAAGATGGTAAGAAGCCAATTAGTCAGGTAGATGGATGGGCTGACTGACAGCTCTCTGGTCGCACCACTTTTACATTTCATCATACACAGCTTTGCAGGGTTTTTTTTTTTTTCGACAAGAACTAACTTTTGTAGGTTGCTCTATATATATAGGAGGGAGGACAATTTTTTTTTTTCTCCCGGAATTTTAGATAAACATATATTTTGCCACTTACAATCCGTCTCGGAAACATCTTTTCGAAAAAAAAGAATAAATGTGCTCCGGTAAGTTCTCCGAGACGTCGAGTGTTGTGTATAGCGAGTAATATTGTAATGTGTATTCACCACAAAGACAGAGAGTTTTTTTTTTTTTTTTTCGCAGATAGAGATTTCTATGTCGGGAAAAAAATTCCAAAATTTAATTTATTCGAGTGCGTTGTAGGGTTTTACATTTTCTAGGATGATGAGTTTATTTTTTTGTGTAAATTATTGGAGAGAAAATCCCGTGAAGGTGAAGAGTTATTTACTATAGATAGATGTGAAAGATAGAAGTAAAAGAATGGATGGATAGATAGATAAATACAATAGATACATAGATGATAGATAGATATGAGATAGATAGATAGATAGATAGATAGATAGATAGATAGATAGATAGATATGAGATAGATAGATAGATACGTGATAGATAGATATGAGATAGATAGATAGATAGATAGATAGATAGATATGAGATAGATAGATATGAGATAGATAGATAGATAGATATGGATAGATAGATATGAGATAGATAGATAGATAGATAGATAGATAGATATGAGATAGATAGATATGAGATAGATAGATAGATAGATAGATAGATAGATAGATAGATAGATAGATATATATGAGATAGATAGATAGATAGATAGATAGATAGATATGAGATAGAAGATAATTAAGAAAAGCAGCAACAAAATTTTTTTTTTTTTTTTTTTTAGGTGTCTATTGTTCCGAATTTGCATTTTAGCCAGAGGCGACCAGTAATAGAAAAAAAAATACAGGATGGGAAGATGGTAAGAAGCCAATTAGTCAGGTAGATGGATGGGCTGACTGACAGCTCTCTGGTCGCACCACTTTTACATTTCATCATACACAGCTTTGCAGGGTTTTTTTTTTTTCGACAAGAACTAACTTTTGTAGGTTGCTCTATATATATAGGAGGGAGGACAATTTTTTTTTTTCTCCCGGAATTTTAGATAAACATATATTTTGCCACTTACAATCCGTCTCGGAAACATCTTTTCGAAAAAAAAGAATAAATGTGCTCCGGTAAGTTCTCCGAGACGTCGAGTGTTGTGTATAGCGAGTAATATTGTAATGTGTATTCACCACAAAGACAGAGAGTTTTTTTTTTTTTTTTTTTCGCAGATAGAGATTTCTATGTCGGGAAAAAAATTCCAAAATTTAATTTATTCGAGTGCGTTGTAGGGTTTTACATTTTCTAGGATGATGAGTTTATTTTTTTGTGTAAATTATTGGAGAGAAAATCCCGTGAAGGTGAAGAGTTATTTACTATAGATAGATGTGAAAGATAGAAGTAAAAGAATGGATGGATAGATAGATAAATACAATAGATACATAGATGATAGATAGATATGAGATAGATAGATAGATAGATAGGAGATAGATAGATGATAGACAGATAGATAGATAGATATGAGATAGATAGATAGATAGATAGATAGATGATACATAGATGATAGATAGATATGAGATAGATAGATAGATAGATAGGAAATAGATAGATGATAGACAGATAGATAGATAGATATGAGATAGATAGATAGATAGATAGATAGATAGATATGAGATAGATAGATATGAGATAGATAGATAGATAGATAGATAGATAGATAGATACGAGATAGATAGATACGAGATAGATAGATAGATAGATAGATAGATATGAGATAGATAGATAGGAGATAGATATGAGATAGATACCGTATTTTCCGGGCCATTAGGCGCACCGGAATATAAGGCGCATTAGTCCGATATTAGTCGGACTAGTCGGACTCCGATATATAAGGCGCATCGGACTATAAGGCGCGGGGCCCGGGGGTGTGGCGGAGGTCTGGGGGCGGAGCGGAGACCTGACGGGACGCGACGCGGAGAAGAGACGCGACCTGAAGACGAGACCCGACGAGACGCGGCGACGCGGGGAAGGTGAGGGGGAGGTGGAGGAGGGCAGCGGACCATACTTACATAGGTCCCCGCTACCGGAGACAGCAGATCTCCCAGAATCTTGTACGTAACCCGGAGACTGTCTGTAAAAATAAAAGGTGATATAGAGCAAGTACAGTTCTCAAAAGGTGCAAATCTCATCCCACATAAAAAATGACTCCTCCCACGTCTCCATAGATGGAAGTATAAAAAAGTTATGGCCATCTGATTATGGTGACGTAAAGACGATTTATTTTTTGCTGAGCTTTTTTAGTGGAATTTAGACACAACAAAACAATATAAATTTGGTATCCCAGTGATTATAACGACCTATAGAGTAAAGGGGAGGTGGGATCTGGACTGAATGATTAAAGAGGGCGTGTCACTTCTCTATCCCCCT
Source organism: Engystomops pustulosus (assembly GCA_019512145.1). Lineage (NCBI taxonomy): Eukaryota > Metazoa > Chordata > Amphibia > Anura > Leptodactylidae > Engystomops > Engystomops pustulosus. The sequence goes on from WNYA01000608.1 coordinate 105,131, forward strand.
CAAGCCCACTAACATTCTTCTGTAAAACGGTTAAGTTTTAGCATGAATGAAACATCATCTTTTATTTTATTGTAGGATGCAGTCAGACAGTCAGGCAACTCCACCCCCTGCAGCCAGGCAACCTCGCCCCCTGCAGCCAGTCTGCTCTGCCTACCTCATTCATCTGATCCAGTCCTGCGTCCTAGATCTCCCGATCTAGGGCCAGGACCAGGGCCAAGAATTCAGATGCAATGGGGCAGATTTACTTACCCGGTCCAGTCGCGATCCAGCGGCACGTTCTCTGTGGTGGATTTGGGTCCGGCCGGGATTCATTAAGGCAGTTCCTCCGACGTCCACCAGGTGGCGCTGCTGCGCTGAAGAGCATCGGAACGCACTCAAGTTCACCGGCCTATTCCAAGTGAAGGCAAGTGCAAGCTCCGCGACACTTTTCTTTTTTTAAATGCGGCGGTTTTTCCGAATCCGTCGGGTTTTCGTTTGGCCACACCCCCCGATTTCCGTCGTGTGCATGCCAGCACCGATGCGCCCTAATCCGATCGCGTGCGCCAAAATCCCGGAGCAATTCAGGGGAAATCGGCGCAAATCGGAAATATTCGGGTAAAACGTCGGTAAATGAGTGTGAAGAGTAGACTGACTGTAGGAGGTGGGGTTACACGACTGCAGGAGGTGGTGTTACATGACAGCAGGAGGTGGGGTTACATGACTGCAGTGGGCGGGGTTGCCTGACTGCCTTCCGTCAAAAGAATTAAAGATAATTTTTCAATCATGCTGCAACCTAGAAATATAGATAGATATGAGATAGATAGATAGGAGATAGATATGAGATAGATACCGTATTTTCCGGGCCATTAGGCGCACCGGAATATAAGGCGCATTAGTCCGATATTAGTCGGACTAGTCGGACTCCGATATATAAGGCGCATCGGACTATAAGGCGCGGGGCCCGGGGGTGTGGCGGAGGTCTGGGGGCGGAGCGGAGACCTGACGGGACGCGACGCGGAGAAGAGACGCGACCTGAAGACGAGACCCGACGAGACGCGGCGACGCGGGGAAGGTGAGGGGGAGGTGGAGGAGGGCAGCGGACCATACTTACATAGGTCCCCCGTACGGAGACAGCAGATCTCCAGCGGGAACTGCAGACCCACCGGCAGAAGTTGTCGTGCCGCGTGGTCTGCAGTTCCCGCTGGAGATCGCTGTCTCCGGTCGTCACGGTAGCGGGGACATGTAGTATGGTCAGCTGCCCAGCGCCATACATAGGGCGCACGGACTATAAGGCGCACTTTGTTTCCAAGGAATCCAGGCTTTTAAGTGCGCCTTAAGTCCGGAGAAAATAAGCGATAGATAGATAGACAGATAGATAGATACGATAGATAGATAGATCGATAGATAGATCGATAGGAGATAGAGAGATAGATATGAGATAATAGATAGATAGATATGAGATAGATGAGATGTAGATAGATGATAGATAGTATAATAGAGATAGAGACCAGGGATAGGATTTTCTATATTACAAGCCCTAAATATTATTACAATAAAACATAAAATTATAAATTTGTAAAATTGTTATATATAATCCACCCAAAACGAAACTAGTCTGTAGATGTCCTAAATGTAATGTTTGGATGTGTCAGCAGATAGTTGTTGGCTGAACTGATTTATAGAATTTTCTAACTGAGACTTACAAAATTTGCAAAGATTGAAAAAGTCTCAAAAAACAAACCATGACTCAGGTGCAAAAAAACCACACGCCCAAAGGTGGCGTAAACGTAGAAGAAGTGAGCACTGAGCCCCTTAGAGCAGCTCATCCCAGAGCAAGCTCAGCAGAATGCAGACACTATTAAAGATAAAACAGGCACTGCAACCACAGTTACAGCACATACGCAGACACCCACAGACACAGTACAGATAATACAGCACTGCAGACACGTAGTACAGACATTACATACACTGACGACACCTAGTAAAGACATATACAGACACTGCAGAATAGTACAGACATTACTACGATGCGACACTAGTACACATACACGGACACTGCAGACACTAGAGTTACAGACATTACATACACTGCAGACACAGATACAGATAATACAGACACTGAAGACACTGGTACAGACATTACATAACTGACAGACACTAGTACATACAGTACATCCTACAAGACACCAGTACAGACTTACATACACGGCAGACACTAGTACAGACTTACATACACTACAGATACTAGTACAGACCTTGATACAATGCAGACACTGATCAGAACCCTTACACTATGCAGACACAGTTCAGAATTAAATCAGCAGACTTTAGTACTGGCTATACATACACGCATACATGAGTACAGACAATTACAGACACTGCAGAAACTAGTACAGACACTAGTACGACACTGGGACACTAGTACATATACTACAGGACACTGCAGACACTAGTACAGACCATGCAGACATAGTACAACATAACTCACTGCATAGACTATACGGACACTACACGAGACCTGCAGTGTACTAGCACAAGACTATAGACACTGCAGACAACAGGTACAGACACTACAGACACTGCAGATACTAGTACAACACACAAATAAACTGCAGACACTAGTACAGGATACATACACTGCAGACACTAGTACAGAAATTACATACATTGCGACAACTAGTACATAGATTACTACACTGAGGCACTAATAACGGCATTACATACCTGCAGACACTAGTACAGACATTACAGACACTGCATACACTAGACAGACAACATACACTACAGAATTAGTACAGACATTACATACAATGCAGACACTAGTACATACATACAGACACTGCAGTCACTAGTAAGACACTATAGACACTGCAGACACTAGTACATATCTATAGACACTGCAGACACTAGTACAGACACTAGAGACGCTGCAGATACTAGCACACACATAACAACACTGCAGACACTAGTACAGACATGTCATACACTGCGAAAGTTACAGACAGTACATACGCAGACTCTAGCACACACATACCTAAACTGCAGACACTAGTCAGACTGCATGATAACTGCAGATACTAGTACACACATAACATACACTGCAGACACTAGTACAGACATTACATACACTGCAGACACTATTACAGACACTACATATACTGCAGACTCTAGCACACACATTACATATACTGCAGACATTAGTATAGACATTACATACACAGCAGACTCTAGCACACATTACATAAACTGCAGACACTAGTACAAAAATTACATACACTGCAGACACTAGTACATACATTACAGACACTGCAGACACTAGTACAGACATTACATACACTGCAGACACTAGTACAGACATTACAGACACTGCTGGCACTAGTGCAGACATTAGAGACACTGCAGACACTAGTACAGACATTACATACACTACAGAATCTAGTACAGACATTACATACACTGCATACACTAGTACAGACACCACAGACACTGCAGACACTAGTACAGACACTAAAGACACTGCAGACACAAGTAAATATACTACAGACACTGCAGACATTAGTACAGACACTACAGACATTGCAGATACTAGCACACACAAAACATACACTGCAGACACTAGTACAGACATTACATACACTGTAGAAAGTAGTACAGACATTATATACACTGGAGACTCTAGCACACATATTACATATACTGCAGACACTAGTATAGACATTACATGCACAGCAGACTCTAGCACACACATTACATATACTGCAGACACTAGTACAGACATTACATACACTGCAGAAAGTATTACAGACATTACATACACTGCAGACTCTAGCACACACATTACATATACTGCAGACACTAGTACAGAAATTACATACACTGCAGACACTATACAGACATACATACACTTAGAACAGTAAACTACGTACACGAGACACTAGTACAGACATTACATACACTGCTGAGACACAAGTAAAGACATACGACAACTGCAGACACTAGTACAGACATTACCTACAATGACGACACAAGTAAAGACATTTCGTACACTGCAGACACTAGTACCGAAATTAGATACACTGCAGACACTAGTACAGACATACATTAACTGCAGACACTAGTACAGTCATTACATACACTGAGCACTAGTACAGACATTACATACACTGCAGGCAATAGTACAGATAATACAGACATGCAGACACTAGTACAGACATTTATAAACTTGCAGACACTAGTACAGATATACAGACATTACTTCACTTGCAGAAACTAGTACACGATAATACAGACATTACATACACTACAGACAGGAGCTGAAGGACTTTTACAGTTCCTGACCTTCTATTTACAAAACATTGTGCAAAATCCTCAGTCACAGCAGGACAGGAGAAAGTTTGCAGAATTTGCAGATAGGACGAGAAGTGTCCCCCGTGTAGCAGGATGACCACACTAGTGTTGAGGGCTACTGTGCAGAAGAATTACAGGAGATAGCATGGGGGATCCCTCCAGGAGAGCCATTGCTGAGGAGGTCACTGGGTGGGGTGTCACACACCTGGGCTGCTGTGAGTGTTGTTCTTCATTCTGGGCTGTGGGAGAAGCAGAGAGGAGCTTGTAGCAGGATACATGTAAGTGCCTGAATCTAACATTGGCCTAAACTGCGCCAAAATTGAGCCTAAACTGTGTTTAAAGTAAGTGATTAATAAGAGGCAGAAATTACCTTTCACAGATGGTTGTAGCTTGTGATAATTCTGGCAAAACAGGGCACAGAATTTAGGCGCAACTACTACACTTAGGCGCACAAAAGTGATAAATGTGGCCCCTTAGGTGCAAAAAGCAACGCAAAATAGAAAAACTTTAGATAAATCTGCCCTAGTGACTGCAGAGAGACTTAGGAGCCTGTACAGTGCAGTGTCTGCAGATGATGCAACTTCATACATTATTCAAATGTGTCGCCACCTGCTGGTAGCTAATTGGAAAGCAAGAACGTGCTACAGTTTTATTTTTTTTCTAATCCCTTCAATTCCTTCACCTAAGACCAAAAGAAAAAAAAGGAAACCTCACATTGGGAACATGTTATGTTCTTGTTCATATTAGACTCCTTAGTAAAAGGACTGCTGTATTGTATTTCAATGTCACATAGAAATAAAGCAATGAAAAGATTGTGATTTATACATCTAAATCCAAAAAATAAAAGGTGTTCAAAGAAAAAGAAAACAAATGCAAAAAAAATACAAACAACATGTTCCTTAAAAATTCCTATTTTGGTTAAAAATACATTGGACAGTTCAGTATTTGACATTGCAGCTACAGTCCTTTTTATAAAGCTCATTTATTATGTAACAAAATAAATGGAGTTAAATTACACTTTTCAGTAAGAAACCAATGTGGAACCAACAAAACGTACACAAAAAACAAGCCCTCACAGAGAAGAAAAATAACAGTGGCCTTAGGAACACAAAAGTAAAAGCACATTTTGACAATTTTCAGTTTTTATCATGGCAGATATGAGAAAACAATATTTTTTTTAATTTTAATATCAATGTAGCTATTTTGGACTTGTTTTTTGTTGGTTGCATTATATTTCCAATGGCACCTTTTTGGTGCACCTGTTATACATTAATTGTATTTGTGGGAGATATGAAGAAAATAAATGTTGACATATATATATATATCATAAAACCTTTACAAAGGTTGTATGGCTTTAAAGATAAAACGTCCTTCTGAACCAAGCATACGTACATACTTACATGCTGGTGTGCGCTTCCATAAACAGGATCCATTCTTCTTTTTGCTTCCAATTTCTTTGTTTTTGCAGAAAAAAATAACTTTTTTAGTTATGCAAATGGGCCTCAGTGGCCCCTGCCCATGTCACAGGAGCTCCTGCGGGCTCTGTCACTGCTAATCTGTCAATTCAGTGTTTCTGCCCGTCTCCTCCATCCTCTCTTCGACCAGAGAACCAGGGACCTCTGACGACAGAGCCAGAAGTGGTCGCTGTGATGTAGCCAGGAGCCCCTGAGACTCATTTGCATGATTTTAAAAGCAGTTTTTTAAAAAAAACTTGGAAATGTCCATGCTGCTGCTTTTCAACTATTTTGTGACCCATAAAATTCCATATACAGATGCTCCCCTACTTAAAGGGGTTGTCCGAGTTTTTAAAAAAATATATATGTGGCCGGGAGCGGGCTGCCTAAAACAATAAAGCTGTACTTACCTTCTGGTGCCCTCCGGTATCCAGCGCTGCTGTCGCTCCTGTCCGGCCGCCATGTAAACAAATATGGCCGTCGGAGCAGCGCTGGACTCAGCTTCCAGCCGGACCCGACAACCTTCCGGCCCCCATGCACAATGCTGTGTATAGGGACGGATAGGCGTACCCGGCCACGGACGTCCGGAAGCTGAATGCAGCGCTGCTCCGGCGGCCATGTTTGTTTACATGGCGCCCGGACCGGAGCGACAGCAGCGCTGGATACCGGAGGGAACCTAAAACATCTTTATTGTTTTAGGCAGCCCGCTCCCGGCCACGTATAGTTTTTTTTCAAAACTTCGACAACCCCTTTAAGAACACCCGATTTACATACAACCCCTTGTTACAAACGGACCTTTGGATGTTGGTAATTTACTGTACCTTAGTCCCAGGTGACAATGATCAGCTATAACAGTTATTACACGTGTCTGTAATAAAGCTTTATTGTTATTTCTGGTTTTAACGACAATCCAACAATTGCCAGAAACTAAAAGAATTCTGGCTGGGGTTACAATTATAAAATATACAGTTCCGAGTTACATACAAATTCAACTTAAGAACAAACCTACAGAATCTTGTACGTAACGCGGAGACTATCTGTAAAAATAAAAGGTGATATAGAGGAGGTACAGTTCTCAAAAAGTGCAAATCTCATCCCACATAAAAAATGACTCCTCCCACGTTTCCATAGATGGAAGTATAAAAAAGTTATGGCTGTCTGATTATGGTGACGTAGAGACGATTTATTTTTGCTGAGTTTTTTTAGTGGAATTTAGACACAACAAAACAATATAAATTTGGTATCCCAGTGATTATAACGACCTATAGAGTAAAGGGGAGGTGGGATCTGGACTGCATGATTAAAGAGGGCGTGTCACTTCTCTATCCCCCTCAAGCCCACTAACATTCCCTTCTTCTGTAAAACGGTTAGGTTTTAGCATGAATGAAACATCATCTTTTATTTTATTGTAGGATGCAGTCAGACAGTCAGGCAACTCCACCCCCTGCAGCCAGTCTGCTCTGCCCACCTCATGCATCTGATCCAGTCCTGCCTCCTACATCTCCCGATCTAGGGCCAGGACCAGGGCCAAGAATTCAGATGCAATGGGGCAGATTTACTTACCCGGTCCAGTCGCGATCCAGCGGCACATTCTCTGTGGTGGATTTGGGTCCGGCCGGGATTCATTAAGGCAGTTCCTCCGACGTCCACCAGGTGGCGCTGCTGCGCTGAAGAGCATCGGAACGCACTCAAGTTCACCGGCCTATTCCAAGTGAAGGCAAGTGCAAGCTCCGCGACACTTTTCTTTTTTTAAATGCGGCGGTTTTTCCGAATCCGTCGGGTTTTCGTTTGGCCACACCCCCCGATTTCCGTCGTGTGCATGCCAGCACCGATGCGCCCTAATCCGATCGCGTGCGCCAAAATCCCGGAGCAATTCAGGGGAAATCGGCGCAAATCGGAAATATTCGGGTAAAACGTCGGTAAATGAGTGTGAAGAGTAGACTGACTGTAGGAGGTGGGGTTACACGACTGCAGGAGGTGGTGTTACATGACAGCAGGAGGTGGGGTTACATGACTGCAGTGGGCGGGGTTGCCTGACTGCCTTCCGTCAAAAGAATTAAAGATAATTTTTCAATCATGCTGCAACCTAGAAATATGCCAAAAACACCTCCAGGGGACATACAAATTACAGAAGGAGGAACTGTTAGTGGGCTTTGGGGAGGGGGTTAGTGTCATGACCAGCTCTCTTTAAAGCTGTAAATGCTGCTTAAATATGTCATTTTTTTGTTCATTCCTTCACTTTTGGAACTTTTTCCAGCTTCCAAGTAGATTGCACAGAATATAAAGCGGTGACATTAGTAAGTATAATTCGTCCTGCAAATAGTAAGCCCTCATGCATCTGTAAATGGAAAAATTGTTATAAAAAAGTTTTGGCTTTTGGAATTTGGGAAGCAAAATCTGCAAGCTCAGAAAAACAGAAATTCTTTTCCATGTATTTTTTTGGCAGATTTCTGAAAGCCTTAAATGTATTATATTTTTCAGCCGAACATTTTGGGACAACTGTTACATGTGGACTAAAATTTATGGAAAGGTAGAAGTAAAAATAAAATACGTTAACATAGTTTTTTATAAAATCAATTTTGCATTGTTCACTATAGTTTTATTTGTCTTTTATTTGGTCATAAGTATTCAGACCCTTTGCTGTGACACTCGTATTTAACTCACATTAACTGTCATTGTCACTGCTGATCCTCCTTGAGATGTTCTGCTGGATCCAGCTGTTTTTAATTAAAATGATGGATTTCATTAGGAAAGGCACACATCTGTCTATATAAGACATCACAGCTCTTACTGCATGTCAGAGCACATGAGAATCATGAGGTCTAAGGAACTGCTCAAGGATATAAAATTGTTCCAGGCACAGATCTGGCCAAGGTTACAAAAGAATTTCCGCAGCACTCATGGTTCCTAAGAGCACAACGGCCTCCATTATCCTTTAAAGGAAGTAGTTTGGATCAACTCTTCGTCGACCTGGCCGTCACGCCAAACTAAGCAAAGAAGAGCCTTGGTGAGAAAGGTTAATAAGAACCCCAAGATCACTGTGGCTGAGCTCCAGAGATGCAGTAGGGAGATGGGAGTCACCTATCACTGCAGCCTCCAGCAGTCGAGGCTTTATGGCCTGGAAGCTTCTCCTCAGTGCAAGACATGGGAAAGCAACATACAGTATGCAAAACACATGAAGGACACAGACAATGAAAAAACAAGATTCTCTGATGTGATAAGATGAAGATTTAATTTTTTGGTGTTAATTCTAAGAGGTGGAGAAAACAAGGAGTCGCTCATCACCTGCCGAATACAATCCCAGCAGTGACACATGGTGGGGGCAGCATCAGGCTATGGGGGGGAGGACAGGATCACTGGTTGTAATGGAAGGAAAGATGAATGCGGCCAAGTACAGTGATATCCTGGATGAGAACCTCTTCCAGATGCTCCGGACCTCACACTGGGCCTTCCCACATGACAATGACTCTGAGCACACAGCTAAAATAAGACAACAGAGGCATCAGCACATCTCTGTGACCATTCCTGACTGCCCCAGCCAGAACTTGGACCTAAACCCAATGGAGAATCTCTGGAGAGACATGAAAATGGCTTCCACCAACGTTCATCATCCAACCTGAGGAAACTGGAGAGGATCTGCAAGGAAGAGGCAAGGATCTCCAAATCCAGGGGTGAGAAACTTGTTGTATCTTCCCAAGAAGACTCCTGACTGTACTAGCTCCAAAGCTGCTTCAACTCATCACTGAGCAAAGGGGCTGAATACTTATCACCCGGGGCTGAATACTTATCCCCAGGGGCTGAATACTTATCACCAGGGGCTGAATACTTATCACCGGGAGCTGAATACTTATCACCGGGGGCTGAATACTTATCACCAGGAGGTGAATACTTATCACCGGGGGCTGAATACTTATCACTGGGGGCTGAATACTTATCACCAGGGGCTTAATACTTATCACCAGGAGGTGAATACTTATCACCGGGGGCTGAATACTTATCACTGGGGGCTGAATACTTATCACCGGGGGCTGAATACTTATCACCAGGAGGTGAATACTTATCACCGGGGGCTGAATACTTATCACCAGGGGCTGAATACTTATCACCGGGGGCTGAATACTTATCACCTGGGGGCTGAAATACTTTTCACGCGGGCTGAATACTTATCACCGGGGGCTGAATACTTATCCCCAGGGGCTGAATACTTATCACCAGGGGCTGAATACTTATCACCGGGAGCTGAATACTTATCACCGGGGGCTGAATACTTATCACCGGGGGCTGAATACTTATCACCAGGAGGTGAATACTTATCACTAGGGGCTGAATACTTATCACCAGGGGCTGAATACTTATCACCGGGGGCTGAATACTTATCACCAGGGGCTGAATTCTTATCACCAGGGGCTGAATACTTGTCACCAGGGGCTGAATACTTATCACCGGGGGCTGAATACTTATCACCAGGGGCTGAATACTTATCACCATGTGTTCAGCTGTTGTTGTTTAATAAATTAGCAATAATATCTTCATTTCAGATTTTTTGCAACATTCATGAGCAAAAAATAAGAACTTTTTTGATCTTACCAATTGGCTGCAATGAAACGAAGAGTAAAACATGTTTAGGGGTCTGAATACTTGCCATACACCCTGTTTGTTTCCATGTTTCTGTGTTTTTCTATGCTTAGCAGTAGGGATGAGGGCACCCAATGAACCTCAAAATAATGTTCTTGTTCATGTACTAGACCCAAACCCCCACAGTAACACCCATGATCATCACTAGAGATGGGCGAAACAATTCTAACGATTCTAACTTCGGTTAGAATTTCAGGAAAAATTTCATTCGTCACGAAGCCAAAGTTTACGGTGATTCGTGGGAACAAAGGGTTTTTTTTCCTCTTTTATTACCAAAGCGGGCGCGAGTACAATGTGGCAGAGAACTCTGGGAACGAGAAAGGAACACCCTTGATCACATGTGCAGACCTGCAAGCCAATCAGCGACCAGCCTGCTTATGTGATGTCACAAAGACTATAAAAGAAGCAGCCACTGCATGTCCTACCTGTAGCGTCCAGCTGCTTCTACTGTACTGAGCTGTAGTGATTTTTGCTCCAAGGGTGTCTGTTTTGGGGGGTATGTAAACCCCAAATAGCAGTTCTATTTTGTTTCTGAAGTGAAGAGAAAGAAATCAGTGTGAAATCCACATACTTTCTGTACTGATTTCTGCTCCAATCCCAGGGTGTCCGTTGTGGGGTATCTGTTTTTTGTTGCTAAATTTGGGAGCAACAAATAAGTGTCAAATCCATATAGTTGATTAACCACGATGTCAAACAGAAAGGTGGCAGGTGGAGCAGGCAGAGGTCGCAGCACAGTAAGGGGACGTCACAGCAGGGGTGAGGCCAGAACTGCCGTTGTCATCCAGCGGCAGTGTGTTGATTGACTAGGTTACCCAATTCCTCAAATATAACATCTGACAACCGCAGCCAAGAGTCTGAGGGTTCGTCAGATACAACAATTAGTTGGCATGGCCCAGGAGCAGGTCAGCGGCCCTCACCTGTCCTCAACCAGCCTCTGTCCTGTTCCTTTCCTGCAGCCAGAGAGCTACTGGGTGGTCCGGGCTCAGCGCCACTATTCAGCGAGGGCAAAGTGTTTGAGGACAGTCAGCAGCTGCTTGGCAGTGAAGAAGTGGGGCAGACTTCCGCTTTTTCCTGCAGTAGGCAGGCTGTGCATACTGACACCATTGAGAAGAATAGCAGTGACAGGGAAACGCAAATTGACGATGATGTAGCTGATTGCACTTGGGAGCTGGGTGTAGCAGGGGATTCGTCATCGTCGGGCGAAGAAAGTGTCAGCTTGCGCAACAGGCTACTGTGGCCATGAGTCAACAGGGTGGCAGCAGTGTGAGCACCGGAGCCAAACGGCCATGGGGTACAAACCCCGCTTCAGAGGTTCAAATAAGCAGTGGCACGGGGGCTCAACGAGGCAACGGCGGTAGTAGTTGCTCAGTGCAGAGTGTTGGCAGTAAAATCACCACCTCGGCGGTGTGGCAGTTTTTTTGTTGACACCAGAGGAGCTGAGCGTGTGTATATGTAGAATCTGCGGGCAGAAAGTGAAGCGTGGCCAGGGAGCTAACGTTGGCACCACGGCCCTGCATCAACACATGCAGTGTCATCATCCAATGGCCTGGGAGAAATGTGGAACAGATGTGCAGGTCCATCCTGCCGCCGCAGCAACAGCAGCAGCAGAACCTAGTGGCACACATGCCAATTCAGCCAGTCAAGGCTCCAGCACCTCTGCCGAAGGGAACTGTTTGTCTTTGACATCATCTGCTCCTACTCCTGGCTACGCATGGCGCCAGCAGTCGTTGAAAGAGGCGATTACAAAGAGACAACTCTATACGTCCAGCCATCCTAAGTGCAGAAGCTGACCGTGTTCTTGTCCAAGTTGTTGGTACTGCAGTCCCTCCCTTTCCAAGTTGTGGAGTCTGCACCCTCCAGAGAACTAATGGCTTGTGCTAAACCGAGGTGGAAAGTTCCAAGCCGCAATTTTTTTTCCAAAAAGGCAGTGCCAGCCCTTCACCAATATGCTGCTGATAACACCTCCACACTATATCATTGTGCCACTCTGTGGGCTCCTGCTGCTGCTGCCACTGCTGCTGCTTATGCCGCCTCCACACTATATTGTGCCACTCTGTGGGATCCTGCTGCTGCTGAATCCACCTCCACACTATTTCATTGTGCCACTCTGTGGGCTCCTGCTTCTGCTGCTGATGCCACCTCCACACTATATCATTGTGCCACTCTGTGGGCTCCTTCTGCTGCTGATGCCACCTCCACACTATATCACTGTGCCACTCTGTGGGCTCCTGCTGTTGCTGCTGAGGCTACCTCCACACTATATCATTGTGCCACTCTATGGGATCCTGCTGCTGCTGACGCCACCTCCACACTATATCATTGTGCCACTCTGTGGGCTCCTGTTGCTGCTGATGCCACCTCCACACTACATCATTGCACCTCTCTGTGGGCTCCTGCTGCTGCTGACGCCAACTCCACACTATATCATTGTGCCACTGTGTGGGCTCCTGCTGCTGTTGACGCCACCTCCACACTATATCATTGTGCCACTCTGTTGTTTTTGGCTTTAGCAATACTGATGATTCTACAACCCCCTACAGGCTCTCTGCACCAAAGAAATATCTGTTTTTTAACATGATTCGTCATTAGAGATGAGCGAACACTAAAATGCTCGGGTACTCGTTATTCGAGACGAACTTTTCCCGATGCTCGAGTGCTCGTCTCGAATAACGAACCCCATTGAAGTCAATGGGAGACTCGAGCATTTTTCAAGGGGACCAAGGCTCTGCACAGGGAAGCTTGGCCAAACACCTGGGAACCTCAGAAAAGGATGGAAACACCACGGAAATGGACAGGAAACAGCAGGGGCAGCATGCATGGATGCCTCTGAGCCTGCTTAATCGCACCATTATGCCAAAATTATGGGCAACAGCATGGCCATGACAGAGTGACAGAATGAAGCTAGATAGCATCTAAAACATCCAATAATTGACCCTGACACTATAGGGGACGGCATGCAGAGGCAGCGGCAGCAGGTTGTAGGGAGCTGTGTGATCATTTAGGACGATGGTATGGTCAGCTAAGTACTCCCTCACCATCTTTCTGTAAAGATCAGCCCTACTCTGCCGAGACTGGGGACAGGTGACAGTGTCTTGCTGGGGTGACATAAAGCTGGCAAAAGCCTTGTAAAGCGTACCCTTGCCAGTGCTGGACAAGCTGCCTGCTCGCCTACTCTCCCTCGCTACTTGTCCCGCTGATGCGCATGGAGCTGGCGCTCCGCTGCCAGGCGAGCTTTCGCCAATTCAAGCCCCTGTCTCTAGGCTACTCCCCAAACAGTACTTCTAAGAACCTTTTGTATAAGATCAAGTGTAGTAGCGTTCTTATAAGTTTAGGATATGCCGGGTGAGGGGAATGTAAACAGATGCGCAAGAAGCGCTGAAATAATATCCCTAAATGGTAAAAGTTTGCCAGTATATTTTGTGGATAACACAGCAGGGTGGCGACAAAGTTAACAACTTTGATGTGGAATCCATGAAAACAACCCAAATTTCTGCCTGACACACCTCGTTTGATAAAGGGACGATGTATGGAGGCAGCTATATGGACGACTTTTGGAGGTAGCAATGGAGACAACGTGTGGAGGCTGCTATGGAGACAATTTAATTTGGATAGTGCCTGTATGTGGCAGTCCCAAACATTTTTCAAACCAGAGGAGCAGGTAGGTGGCCCTCCAGTAAAATGGGATAGATTGAGTGCCTGTATGTGGCAGTCCCAAAAATAAAAACAAAAAGGACAAACAAGTGTAGTATTTCAGGAGGTATTTTAAGGCATGTTTTCACGGTTTTGAAAATAGGGGGTTTTCCTAGATGGCAGCGGGACATCTGAGAAAAGTCCCCTCGCCCTTCAGCTAGCCAGCGTCATCATTAAGGATGGATTTATCTCCGGTAAATCAAGTAAAGGAATAGTGGAAAAAACCCAACGGAACAAGGGGAAGGGAGCTATTATTTTTCACTCAACGGATGCAGGTACGTATAATAAAAAAGTATATTTCTCCGTAGCAGCTAAAAAAGGAGAATTCCCAAAAGATATGTTAAATATCAAAGGAAGCACACTACTATGCCAGATGAGATGACACTGAGTTATTGCCTAATAGAAATCCAACCCCTACTGAATTTTCCCACTTCGGTCTTTGCTATGGATATGTGTGCCACTAAGAGCTAAACACAACGGTAGCAAGTCCCCCTGCTAATTCCTCACAAAATGGTACTAGATGCAAATTAAAATAAAAAAAGTAGAACGTTATTGTAGCCCTAAGAAGGGCTGTTGGGTTCTTTGAGAATCACTCCTGCCTAACAGTAAGCTAATAGAACACCCTAACGCTTTCCCTGACCAGCAGCAGCTCTCTCCCTAGCGGCATCCAGACACAGAATGATCCGAGCAGCGCGGGCAGCGGCTAGTCTATCCCAGGGTCACCTGATCTGGCCAGCCAACCACTGCTATCGACGTGTAAGGGTACCACGTCATGCTGGGTGGAGTGCAGAGTCTCCTGGCTTGTGATTGGCTCTGTTTCTGGCCGCCAAAAAGCAAAACGGCGGGAGCTGCCATTTTCTCGAGCGGGCGAAGTATTCGTCCGAGTAACGAGCAGTTTCGAGTACCCTAATGCTCGACCGAGCATCAAGCTCGGACGAGCATGTTCGCTCATCTCTAATCGGCATATTTTGAAAAATGATAAAACAATTGGGGAACTCTTACCTTTTAAAACCAACAATGCTATCCTATTGCTATGCTATTTCTAGCCAAGTATCAAAGCACACTACTCTATGCCAGATGAGATGACACTGAGTTAGTGCCTAATTGAAATCCAACCCCTACTAAATTTTCCCACTCGGTCTATGCTATGGATATGTGCGTCACTAAGCGCAGAACACAGCGGTCGCAAGTCTCACTACAAATTGCTCAGAATTGGCTAGTACATGCACTGCAGAAAGTACAGCCACCAGCAACAACCAGAAATCAAATATAGAACGCTACTGTATGCGTAAGTAAGCTCTTTGTATTCTCCTATGGCTATTTTCTAGCCAAGTATCAAAGCACACTACTATGCAAGATGAATACACTGAGTTAGTGCCTAATTGAAATCCAACCCCTACTAAATTTTCCCACTTCGGTCTTTGCTATGGATTGTGCGTCACTAAGCGCAAACAGCGTCGCAAGTCTCACTACAAATTGCTCAGAATTGGCTAGTACATGCACTGAGAGAAGTACAGCCACCAGCAGATCAACCAGAAATCAAATATATAGAACGCTACTGTATGCGTAAGTAAGCTCTTTGTATTCTCCTATGGCTATTTTCTAGCCAAGTATCAAAGCAACACTACTATGCCAGATGAGATGACACTGAGTTAGTGCCTAATGAAATCCAACCCCTACTAAATTTCCCACTTCGGTCTTTGCTATGGATATGTGCGTCACTAAGCGCAGACACAGCGGTCGCAAGTCTCACTACAAATTGCTCAGAATTGGCTAGTACATGCACTGCAAAGTACAGCCACCAGCAGATCAACCAGAAATCAAATATATAGAACACTACTGTATGCGTAATAGCTCTTTGGTATTCTCATGCTATTTTCTAGCCAAGTATCAAGCACACTACTATGCCAGATGGAGATACACTGAGTTAGTGCCTAATTGAAATCCAACCCCTACTAAATTTTCCCACTTCGGTCTTTGCTATGGATATGTGCGTCACTAAGCGCAGAACACCAAGGTCGCAAGTCTCACTACAATTGCTCAGAATTGGCTAGTACATGCACCTCAGAAAGTACAGCCACCAGCAATCAACCAGAAATCAAATATATAGAACGCTACTGTATGCGTAAGTAAGTCTTTGTATTCTCCTATGGTATTTTCTAGCCAAGTATCAAAGCACACTACTATGCCAGATGAGATGACACTGAGTTAGTGCCTAATTGAAATCCAACCCCTACTAATTTTCCACTAGGCGGGGTCGAGGACTCTCCTCTGTCTCAGAAGCACTGTGTTCACCCGGCCTATCAACCCAGCTTGGGTCTGTCACCTCATCATCCTCCGATCCCTCAGTCTGCTCCCCCCTCGGACTTCCTGCCCTGACAACAACTTCCCCACTGTCTGACAACCGTGTCTCCTCATCGTCGGACACCTCTTTAGACACTTCTTCCACTACGTCAAGAAGGTCATCATCACCCACAGACTGCGACTGGTGGAAAACCTGGGCATCGGAAAATTGCTCAGCAGCAACCGGACAAGTGGTTTGTGACTGTGGGAAGGGTCCAGAAAACAGTTCCTCAGAGTATGCCAGTTCAAATGCCAAATTTTCCTTGGAGGGGGCAGACTGGGGGGGAGGAGGCTGAGGTGCAGGAGCTGGAGGAGTGCCGATTTCGGTGACATGGGTGGACTGCGTGGAAGACTGACTGGTGGACAAATTGCTCGAAGCATTGTCGGCAATCCACGACATCACCTGTTCGCACTGTTCTGGCCTCAACAGTGCTCTACCACGAGTCCCAGTAACTTCAGACATGAACCTAGGGAGTGTAGCTCTGCGGCGTTCCCCTGCTCCCTCATAAGCAGGTGGTGTCTCACCCCGCCCAGGACCACGGCCTCTGACCCCTGCAGTAGTTGGACGCCCACGTCCTAGATGCAAATTAAAATAAAAAAAGTAGAACGTTATTGTAGCCCTAAGAAGGGCTGTTGGGTTCTTTGAGAATCACTCCTGCCTAACAGTAAGCTAATAGAACACCCTAACGCTTTCCCTGACCAGCAGCAGCTCTCTCCCTAGCGGCATCCAGACAGAGAATGATCCGAGCAGCGCGGGCAGCGGCTAGTCTATCCCAGGGTCACCTGATCTGGCCAGCCAACCACTGCTATCGACGTGTAAGGGTACCACGTCATGCTGGGTGGAGTGCAGAGTCTCCTGGCTTGTGATTGGCTCTGTTTCTGGCCGCCAAAAAGCAAAACGGCGGGAGCTGCCATTTTCTCGAGCGGGCGAAATACTCGTCCGAGCAACGAGCAGTTACGAGTACGCTAATGCTCGTGTCTTGTGAAGGGGTTGTCTTCTGCTGCCGAAAACTTCTTTCCTATTATGTGTAGGTCCAGACCACTGAAGACCCAATGGTGTTTATCAAAAGAAATGTATGAAAGCCCTGACAGAGCCCGCGTCGCGCCATGTGAAAGTCCGTCTTCAGTTACCCTACATAAAATATTAACTTTATAAAAACCTGTATGTGGTGTTGGTAATCCTACTGCCCATCATGCCCGAAGCGTCTGGTGAGAAGTCATACGAGAGGAATAGTCTTTGATGCGTTTACATAAGATATAATCCCTACGATAAGTGTTGGCTTCATGGTTGATAGCTGACGGGGTTTATCTTCTGCTGAGCACTTTGACCTTTATTTGTCATAGTCTGGGTCAACCCAGAAGGCGTTCTGGTTCTTTGTGAGCAGGTAGAAATGAGATCCTCTGCTCATCGAAGCCCCTTGTGGTTCAGTAACCTCCACATCCATGACCCACATCCAATGGAAAAGTCTTAGAGAGGAAAAATCTTCTAGTCTTTATAGACAGAGGAACCGGCTCTAAAATAGCAAAAGACTCTCAACAAGAGGTGGGGGGAAATTTCGGATCGTTTTGGACACACTGTAATCGAGTTTAAAAATTTCAGGAACCTCCATATTTTATAATAACCTTCTCTCAAATGGCCGATAACTAGTAGAGAAAAACCTTGTCACCTATCATTTATATACAGAATTTCTATCACTAAGTTATACAGCTCGCAGCATGGAGTCTGAAAAGGCGATATAGATTTGGACCTAAAAACTAAGGTCCCCTGGTTCTAGCTGTCATTACATAGCTGACAGATCGGAATAGGATATAATACGATATCTACAGCCACTAAATGCGTTCGCCTAGTAACAAAATGCAATCGCCTGAATGCAGACTCTGATCGCGCTACTGGGCATCTCCCCCAATCGATCTTCTGTAATACGCGAGCTCCCACGTCTATCACATCAGCCCTCGATGCAAGTGACAGATAGTGAACCAATGAACATTTCACTCTGATATGCAAAGCGGTATTTTACCCACCGAAATCTCCAGAAAAAATGCCAATGTAACAGAACATGACACGTGACTGCCCGGATTACCAGCGACCACGGTCCGCCAAGGCAGATTTGAGCCGTATTTTTAAGAGGTTTACAAAAATATTATAATTTTTTTTAAACTGTGGGATGACCAGAGGTTTGTGTGTGTATTGCAACTCAACCCAAGCTACTCGACGGGAAACTGGGTGGTCAAACTGGACAGCCCCTTAATCAAAGTAACCTAATACAGGCCGCTCCGGGATTTTTGGCCACAGTGCCAATGGAAGGTTCAAAGTGCTGTAATGTACCAAGAATTATCATAAACTTCATTCAGACACCTTACAGCGGATCATTGCAGTCTAAGACTAGTAAATCATGTCAGAGACTTCACCAGAGTCACAGGGGCAGAGGGTAAGTTCTTTACTAGGGGTCGGGTCCTAAAGTGGGCCGTTGATAGAAAAATGCACACTCTAGAAATTTTGAAATACAAAATAATATAAGAATGTTATGCGGAGTAGGAAAGTGTACCCGCGAGGTTTGTATAGTTTAGGTGACCCAAACTGAGGTTGCTTGTGACCCCAAATACTTACCCCTACCAGTAACCGATGCGGCCCATGCTGGGTGTTACTGTGGGTTTCATTTTTGGGTTCGGCTAAACTTAGTGAATTTGAACCTGAACAAGTTCACTCATCACTTCTTCCCCAAACAACAGTTAATTCCCCCCTCTCCCTGGCTACCTCGGGGCAGTCTCCCCTGACTCTGCACTGTTCATGAGATACTTACATCTCCTATCCTCGACTCCTTACCCTGTACAGCATGTTGCAGCTGAGCTTATGACTTATCCCAGTTACGTTGCTGCCTCTGTTACCAAGGGTCCCTAGTAATATACAGGTGTTCCCCTACTTTCCAGACAACAGACTTACAGACCCCCTAGTTACAAACGACCTCTGAGTTGGTATTTACTGTAATTTATCCGTAGGCTACAATATCAGCTGTAACAGTTATCACAAGGCTCTGTTATGAAGAGTTTAATATGTTATTCCTGGTTCTTATGACAATCCACATGTCTTAAAATCCAATTGTCACAGAGACCAAAAAACATGTGTCGGAAGTTACAATTAAAATATACTAGTTCTGACTTACATACAAATTCAACTTAAGAACAAACCTACAAGAACCTATTTGTGACGTAAACCGGAGGGCTATGAAAGTAATCCTGCCACCTCCTCAACGCTACGGCACGGTCCCGTCCAATGATCACCAAATCTGTCTCAATTGTGTCGATTGATTACAACCTTCAGTGGCGAGTTCACAAGGGTTAAACAGATCCTTAATAGAACACTGGGGTAGGTTCTGGGGCATGGACCCTGAATATAGGGATGTAGTCTGATCGACGCCTCAGAATCACGTACAAGTGGTCCGCTCTTCTGGGCGGGACGGCTGGTACACAGCCACTACACTACTGCCATCTCAAACTCACGTGGCTGCAACATGGCTTACGTGGTAGCTTTAGGTGTAGTGGCTGCTGTGGCTGTCCGGTTTCATGCAGACTGGAATCTTTTTTTGTTGCTATGTAACCCCATGAATATAACCTCAACTCCTTCATTAACTTTAGATCGTTGCGGTGTGATATACTAGGCATTTTGTTGGCGGTTTGGAGTACTTAGGAAGACCAATTGGAGCTCAGAGCAGAAAGTATTTTACTGGGTAATCTTAGAATACGAATGTGTATTTAATAACTGTTGTCATCAGTACTGTCTTTTTCAGTAGTGTTTTCAGAAACTTTCTGAGGAAACTGTCCCTGATGATTCCCTGCTCCTCAGGGGCCAGGCCGGGGTTTCTCCATGATATTGACCATTTGCTCTAGTGAGAGTTTGTGATGTGATGAGGGTAAAATAACCACTCTTTTCCAGTTGCTTAAGAGAACCCCCGTATAACGCTACAGCTGAGACTATATCTCTGACAGCTGCATACTCAGCTCCTCAGCCTCAACAGGGTAAAGCTGACAGCAGAAGTCCTGGATTTTAGAAAAAACAGGAAAATCGCGAGTAACGCATCTGAAAGATCTACATCAATGTGTTAGACACCACATCACTCACCACACTCCCCCCTCATAAAGAGACGTCTGTTTCCTTCCGGAAAAGAACCCCGTTATTACTTCTTAGTTGTCTATTCTGCTGTGCTTGTTGTCTGGTCCTCGGGTTTTGTCATGTGTCCTGCAGTTAGCGCCTATTGTCTGACATCTTCTTCCCGATATGCAACCTTAGCACAAAAGTAGCAATCCACCCTGCCCTCGTAACCTCTCTGGGAACTGGGGGTGGTCATAACTTTTATAACCAGAGTCTGTGATTTTTCATTGGTTTGTAGACTTACATTTTAATAGACACCTGCTAAGTGGTGATGAGCAGACCCAAACTCAATGTTTGGTCCGAGCGAACATACAAATTCAGGTCCCCTCAACAAAAACCAGGTCTTCAGTCAGAAGTTCAGGTCAACTCACTGCCCCCCTCTTCCTCATTTAACAGCGACGGTCAGTGTTTACCTCATAGAGGATCAACGAGCACAAATGTGCCACCGCTACTAAATCATGCCTTTGCTGGAATAACAACCACTTGATTAAGATGGCGATCTGTTAAAGTTCGTTCGTCCCGATTCGCAGAATTTTAAAAAATTTGGTTCGACCAGAAATCGATCATGACGACATAGAGATGAGGCGAAAGGCTCGTCCTAGCGTGAATGCTCGTCCCTTGGGGTACTCGAAACTCTCGGTGCCGGCGAAACTCCTGCTGCTGTTGACGCCACCTCCACACTATATCATTGTGCCACTTTGTTGTTTTTGGCTTTAGCAATACTGATGATTCTACAACCCCCTACAGGCTCTCTGCACCAAAGAAATATCTGTTTTTTAACATGATTCGTCATGATTCGATTCTGGTCGAACCAAATTTTTTCAAAATATTCGGCAAATCGGGACGAACCGAATTTTAACAGATCGCCCATCTCTAATCACAGGTGTTTATCTCCAGCAAAGGCATTTAAGTAGCTGGTGGCACATTTGTTGCTCGTTGATCCTCATTGCAGTTTTGGGTCTGCTCATCACTACTTAGCAGGTGTCTAATTAAAACGTAAGTCTACAAACCCAATGAAAAATCACAGCTCTGGTTTTAAAAGTCTATGACCACCCTCCAGTTTCCACCAGAGACGGTTACGAGGTAGGGTGGACTTGGCTACTTGGGGCTGAGGTTGCATATCGGGAAGAAGATGTCAGACAATAGGCGCTAACTGCAGACACATGACCAAACCCGAGGACCAGACAACAAGCACAGCAGAAATAGACAAATAGAAGTAATAATAACGGGGTCTTTTCGGAAACAGACGTCTCTTTCATGAGGGGGGAGAGTGATATGTTGTCTAACACATTGATGTAAGATCTTTCAGATGCGTTACTCGCGATTTTCCTGTTTTTCTTACTAAAATCCAGACTTTTGCTGTCAGCTTTACCCTGCCGAGCCTGCAGGAGCTGAGATGCAGCTGTCATACATATAGTCTCAGTCTGTAGCGTTATACGGGGGTTCTCATAGCAACTGGAAACAGAGTGGTTATTATTACCCTCATCATCATCATCATCAAACTCTCACTAGAGCACATGGCAATATCATGGAGAACCCCGTGTGCCTGCCCCTGAGGAGCAGGGAATCATCTAGGGACATGTTTCCTCAGAAAGTTTTCTGAAAAACACTGAAAAAGACAGTACTGATGACAACAGTTATTAAATACACATTCGTATTCTAAGATACCCTAGTAAAATACTTCTGCCTCTGAGCTCCAACTTGGTCTTCCTAATGTACTCCAAACCGCAAACACATACAGCTTAGTATATCACACCGCAACGATCTAAAGTTAATGAAGGAGTTGATGTTATATTTCATGCTGGTTACATTAGCAACAAAAAAAGATTCCAGTCTGCATGACCGGACATGCCACGCAGCCACTACACCTAAAGCTACCACGTAAGCCATGTTGCAGCCACGTAGTTTGAGATGGAGTAGTGTAGTGGCTGTGTACCAGCCTGTCCCGCAGAGAGCGACCCCTTCTGAACGTGATCTGAGGCATCGATCAGACTACATCCCCTATATCAGGGTCCATGCCCAGAATACCCCTGTGTCTGTTAAGGATCTGTTTAACCCTTGTGAAATCGCCACTGAAGGTTGTAATCAATCGAATCAATTGAGAAGATTTGTTCTCATTGGAGGACCGTGCCGTACTGTTGAGGAGGGTGGAACGATTACTTTTCATAGCCCTCCGATTTACGTACAAAATAGGTTCTGTAGGTTTGTTCTTAAGTTGAATTTGTATGTAAGTCAGAACTGTATATTTTATAATTGTAACTTCAGACACATGTTTTTGGTCTCTGTGACAATTGGATTTTAAGAATGTTGGATTGTCATAAGAACCAGGAATAACAATAAATCTTCATTACAGACGCCTGTGATAACTGTTACAGCTGATTATTGTAGCCTAAGGATAAAATACAGTAAATTACCAACATCCAGAGGTCTGTTTGTAACTAGGGGTCGTCTGTAAGTCTGTTGTTCTTAAGTAGGGGACCACCTGTATATATACTCAGGACCCTTGGTAACAGAGGCAGCAACGTACTGGGATAAGTCATAAGCTCAGCTGCAACATACTGATACAGGGTAAGGAGTAGAGAGATAAGGAGATGTAAGTATCTCATGAACAGTGCAAGAGCTCAGGGGAGACTGCCCCCGAGGTAGCCAGGGCAGAGGGGGAATTAACTGTTGTTTCGGGGAAAGTGATGAGTGAACTTGTTCAGGTTCAAATTCACTAAGTTTAGCCGAACCCAAAACTGAAACCCCACCAGTAACACCCAGCATGGACCGCATCTGTTACTAGTAGGGGTAAGTATTTGGGTTCACAACAGAACCTTCAGTTTTGGGTTCATCCAAATCTAAACCTTACTGGGTACACTCATTCCTACTCCGCATAACATTCTTTTATTATTTTAAAGACTTACCCCTCTGCCCCCTGTGACCTATGGTGAAGTCTCTGAATGATTTACTATAGTCCTAGACTGCAATGATCAGCTGTAAGTTGTCTGTAACAAAGCTTTATTGAGAATCCTTGGTCCAATTACAGCAAAAAAAATTTAAACTCCAATTGGCAAAAAAAAATTTTGTCTGGATTTACAATTATAAAATATACAGTTCCGACTTACATACAAATTCAACTTAAGAACAAACCTATGGACCCTATCTTGTATGTAACCCAGAGACGGCCTGTATTAGGTTAACTTTGATTAAAGGGGCTGTCCAGTTTGACCACCCAGTTCCATCGAAGTAGCTTGGGTTGAGTTGCAATATCACACACAAACCTATGGAAAAATCTCACACAGTTTAAAAAAATTATAATATTTATTTTTGTAAACCTCTTAAAAAATACGGCTCCAAATCTGCCTTTGCGGTAATCCGGTGGCGCGTGGTGTATCCGGGCAGTCACGTGTCATGTTCTGTTACATTGGCATCTATTTTCTGGGAGATTTCGGTAAATACAGCTTTGCATATCAGAGTGAAATGTTTACCATTAGGTTCACTATCTGTCACTTTGCATACGATGGGCTGATGTGATTAAGACGTGGGAGCATCGCGCTATTAAGAAGATAGATTGGGGGAATGCGCATTATAGCCGCGATCAGAGTCTGCATTCAGGCGATGCATTTTTGTCTACTAGGCTGAACTGCATTTAAGTGGCTGTAGATATCTTATTATATCCTATTCCAGAATCTGTCAGCTATGTAATGACAGCTAGAACCCAGGGGACTTAGTTTTTAGGTCCAAAATTTATATAAACGCCTTAATTTCAGACTCAATTGCTGCCGAGCTGTATAATTTAGTGTAGAAATTCTGTATATAAATGTATTAGGTTTAACAAGGTTTTTCTCTATACTGTATCGGCCCATTTTGAAGAGAAGGTTATTATGATAAAATATGGAGGTTTCCTGAAATTTTTCAAATCGATCTACATTGTGTCCAAACGATCCTGAATATTCCCCCCACCATCATTGTTGAGAGTCTTTTTCTGTATTTATGAGCCGGTTCCTCTGTCTATAAAAGACTAGAAGATTTTTTTCCTCTTCTAAGACTTTCCATTGGACTGTGGGTCATGGATGTGGAGGTTACTGAACCACAAGGGCTTCGATGAGCAGAGGACTCATCATTTCTACCTGCTCACCAAAGAACCAGAAGCTCTTCTGGTTGACCCAGACTATGACAAAATAAAAGGTCCAAATGGTCCAGCAGAAGATAAACCCCCCGTCAGCTATAACATTGAAGCCAACACTTATCAGTAGGGATTATATCTTATGTCAAAGCATCAAAGACCTATTTCCTCTCGTATGACTTTCCACCAGACTTCGGGACAATGATGTGGCAGATATTATCCAATCAACCATCAGAGTTTTTATAAAGTTAATATTTTATGTCGGGTAAGAAGACGTGACTTCACCATGGCGAGCGGCTCTGTCAGGGTTCTACATTTCCTTTTGACTTAAGCACCATTGGGTCTTCCAGTTGGTCTGGACTATGACACAATAATAGGTCCTAGTGGTGCAGCAGAAGACAACCCCCTTCAAATATGACACTGAATCCAACCACTTATCTGTAGGGATTATATCATATGTCAAAGAATCAAAGACCTATTTCCTCTCATAAGACTTTACACCAGACTTCGAGACAATGATGTGGCAGATATTATCCAATCAACCACCAGAGTTTTTATTAAGTTAATGGGGGTCATTTACTAAGGGCCCGGTTCGCGTTTTCCCGACGTGTTACCCGAATATTTTCAATTTGTGACGATTTTCCCTGTATTGCCCTGGGATTTTGGCGCACGCAATCGGATTTTGGCGCTTCGGCGCTGGCATGCACGCAACGGAAATCGGGGGGCGTGGCCGAATGAAAACCTGACTAATTAGGAAAAATCGCTGCATTTAAAAAACAAAAAGTGTTGCAAAGCTTGCACTTACCTTCACCAGGAATATACCGGTGTACTTGAGTGCATTTCTGCGGACTTCAGCACAGCAGCGCCACCTGGTGGACATCGGAGGAACTACCTTAGTGAATCCCGGCCGGACCCGAATCCACCGCAGAGAACGCGCAGAGAAGGTTAGAAAGTCGTCAGGGCCGGACTGCGTAAGCGCGAAAATCCTCCGAAGGTGCTCTTGGGAACTTGGTCCCGTTTTCTGTGAACTGTTTAATCGTAGTATTTCAGCTGCTGTGGTTCCTACGTTATGGAAGACGTCGTGTATTATTCCGGTACAAAAGGTCAGGGCTCCGATGGGAACCAAATGACTACCGCCCAATAGCGTTAACACCGATAATTATGAAGGTGTTTGAGGGTTTTATTTTGAGACATCTTGCTGAAGTAGTTGGACCGTATCTTGACCCTCTACAATTCGCATACCAACCACGTCTGGGTGTGGAGGATGCGATTCTTTATTTGCTCCACAGGGTATACATGCATCTGGACGAGCCGGGGTCTGAGATTAGGATAATGTTCTTCGACTTTGGGAGTGCTTTTAATAGGATTATCCCGAAACATATATGTCAGAAATTGGGTAAAATGGGGGTTGGTTCTGGCCTAACTCAGTGGATCTTTAATTATCTGACATTAAGACCGCAGAAGGTGAAAATTGGAAACACGGTGTCGGATGTGGTTGTGAGTAACATTGGAGCCCCACTGGGGACTGTTCTTGACCCGTTTTTATTTACCATCTACACTGCAGACTTTCAAAAAAATAGAAGTCAGTGTTTCTTGCAGAAGTATTCGGATGACACTGCGATAATAGGGTGCATAAAAGAGGGAGATTTGTCTGAGTATTGGTCGACCATTGACTTGTTCTCAGAGTGGTGCGACACAAATGGCCTAGAACTGAACCTATCAAAGACCAAGGAGATGGTAATCGGTTTCCGAAAAGAACGGGATACTGATGGTGAGCCTACAAAGATTAGGGGTGTCGCAGTGGAACGCATCGCAAACTATAAGTATCTGGGCGTCTATCTGGATGATAAGTTATTGTGGCATATAAATTCAGAGAAATTGTATAAAAAGGCGTCCGGGAGACTGTACTTTTTAAGATCGCTTAGGTCTTTTGATGTGGACCGTAGGATGTTGTTGTCCTTTTACCAGTCTGTAATTGGAAGTGTTTTATTCTATGCGGTGGTATGTTGGGGAAACAATGCACGCAGGACTGACTTAAACAAATTTAAGAAATTGGTTAGGAAGGGGAGCTCAATTGTTGGCACTAAGACAGAGGATTGGGAGTCAGTCTTGTGTGCACGTATGCTCTCCAAATTTAAGTCCATTGTATGTAATGAGAAAAACCCATTACATAACACACTGATGGGTCAACGTAGTACATTTAGTGAACGGTTTCGAACGGTTTCTGCCTCTTGATGTATCGGGCTGCCAGCAGCGCAGCGTTTATCCTACGCCTGGTGTAGAAAAAACCGCAGGGCCTGCCGTCAAAAAAAACGCAGCCGGCGACTTTTCACGTATGAAAAGTCGCCGGCAGAAGCGAGTGCTTAGGCGCAAGGACAGTAACGCCCCGCGCCGGCCCACTCCCGGCCGGCCGTGCCCTCCGCTCGGCCGGCCGCCCCCCCCCCCTCCACGCCCCACTGGCGTGAAGGTGGCGGATTGGGGAAAATAGTCGCAAAAGCTAGCAATATTTTTGATATCTGCCAAATAGGTTTTATACGGGCTAAGTTGGTACAAAAAATAGGTTACACAAGGGCCAAACAATGTAAATTGGTTTCTGTTACATCTATGGGTATATATAAAATGTATCTGCACTCTATGGAGGTTGGGGTCGTGTCGTGATATTGTGGACGGAGTTGCGTGAAAATCTGGTGTTGACATGTTGGTCCGGTGATCCAGACACATCATAACTTGATTGTGGACCACTGGTTGTTCCAAGTAAAGAGGAACAACATTATTTGTGGAGACGCACAGCCACAAAGGAGGTGTGTGGCTTAGGGAGAGCTGGGATTGGATCACCAGTGCGGTTGCTCGGGATCCCATTGGTCTGTAAACCCACCAATCCGCTATCGAGGAACTTCTGACGTGTTGGGGGTGTGTCTGGTGGGAGTGTGGAACAGTGAGTAGCCTGTTCTGGCTCCCTGCCAGAGACAGTTTTTCCAATGGTCTTATACCCATTGGTAAAATACTTCGGACGTAGGAGGGGTGAGCAAGACAATGAATGAATAGGAGAATGCCTTTTGTCTGAGGCGGTACCTACATATGGAAATGATTGGGAGGTACCTACTAGAGCATTTATAGGAATTAACCCTAATACCTTTAGGTTTTATTCAAAGCTTTTTTATAATTTATCTTTATTTTTTACTATGTATATATTTGTAAGGTTGGAGATTTATAATATTAAGGGAGTGATATGATAATGTTTATTGTATTATACCCAATCTATGCAAGGATTGGTTTATCAGGGAGGACTGCAATTGGACGCTAGCAAACGCCCCGGAAGAAACCGAAGTTGGCGAAACCCAGGGTCAGGCGGTCATGTGTAGCTGGCGTCCTCTGGAAATTTGATATGCGCATTTTTTAAACTACTATTGTGAGTATATTTTAAATAAAGAATACCCTGTTTTAAAGAACATACTACGCTATCCGTGCGAATATTTTCTTCCAGTGGCCTGCTGGAGACAGTGGCGGGATAGAAGAAAGAAAACCGCACGGGAGTTCTAAACAGTGGTCTAGTCTTGTCGGAGGTTCGAGTGCTACATAAATCGCGGATAGACGTTGCCTTTCCCGTCACAGTAAAAGCAGGGATATATCCCAAAATAAGGAAGGACGATTGAACACTTTGGAGCTCCGGTCAGAGTTTTTTTTTATCTCATTTACAAAAGTTTTTTGGGACTATTTTATTTTTTTTGGATTGGTCCTGTGGCCGTTTTCTGTAGCTCCTGCTTTGAGTGCTGCACAAACGCTTTTAAATTTGTTATATACATATTATGGTTCACATCCTCCATTCTTTTGTGTGTTAAGTTGGACACTTTTCAGTGTAAACTGCCTGCACAGGTATTTAAAAAATGTCTTCACCACAGGTGTGTCTCACGCGACCCTTTTGTGGCGCGGCTGCATTAGTCATGTGACACAAATTAGGGGGCGTTCCGTTGCTCAGTGGGACCATGTGCCAGATTGAATATGCAAAGTCCAACAGAATTGTGTTAAAGGTGCACCAAAAAAAAATTGGTGAACTCAGGGATTGCAGGGAACGCCAGATTCATGAAGAACGTACACCAGAAATCATGAATCTGGCGCCCCCCTGCACACTACACAGGTAACTGCATTTAGTGCGGTTTGCCCGGTTCTTATTAAATGTGACATCATTTACTAATTCACATCTATAGGGGCTCCCAGCGAGGCAACATGATAAAACAATTTATATGTTTGGTATTGTTATACCTGAACTGACCTGAAAACCATTGTATATCCCGCTTGGTGAGCACTGAAAAGAAAAATGCTAGACATGCATAAAA
Organism: Engystomops pustulosus; assembly: GCA_019512145.1. Taxonomy (NCBI): domain Eukaryota; kingdom Metazoa; phylum Chordata; class Amphibia; order Anura; family Leptodactylidae; genus Engystomops; species Engystomops pustulosus. The sequence continues at coordinate 134,168 of WNYA01000608.1, forward strand.
TCCACTAGAAATCTAGCATGAGCTTTACTGCTGGTAGAACCATCCTTCTTATGCCCTGGGTTATAAAATAATGGGGGTCATTTACTAAGGGCCCAAATCAGGGTTACCCGAATATTTCCGTTTTGCGCCGATTTTCCCTGAATTGCCCTGGGTTTTGGGCGGATTGTGGCGCATCGCCGCTGGCATGCACTTGACGGAAATCGAGGGGGCGTGGTCGTAAGTAAAAACCCGACAGATTCGGAAAAACTGCTGTATTTAAAAAAGTGTTGCTTGACACGCGCTTACCTGCACCCACGAAAGCTTGGTGAACTTCAGTGAACTCCGACGGACTTCAGCGCAGCAGCGACACACTACCTTAGTGAATCGCCGGAAGACCCGAATCCTCCAAAGAGAATGTGCCGCTGGATCGCGACAGGACCAGGTAAGTAAATCTGTCCCATTCAGTTGAGACTGAGGGGTGGACATCAAGCACATTTACATGTTGGTGTGTGTCCCCATACGACAGGATCCATTCTACTGCTCTAATGGCCTTGATTCAGAATAAGTTTTTTAGAAGTTATTAAAGTGAGCCTCAGGGGCTCCTGTATACATCATACATCTCTCTTCGTTGCCTGCTAATTACGACTTATAGTTAGAAGAGGCTTCTGTAGTGTGGACAGGAACTGGTGAGCTTCATTTGCATAATTTTAAAAGACAATTCCATCCAAAACGAGGCCACAAGAACTTAAAGGAAGAACGCGTCCTGTTTTTGGGGACGCACAAAGGCATGTAAGTGAGCTTGGTGTACAATATGGCATCTACATGGTAGATTTCCATCGACAAAAAAATAAAACAGGTCTGGCTTTTAGAAGACGACTATGCAAACATTTTTATTTGAAATTACAGGATTTTCTAGTGTAATGTTAGTAATGGGATAAACCACTGGATAAATTATATATCAAGCCACTGATCCGTGGAAGATAAAGGCAATTTGGAATTATGTATGGAAATGTCTTTTTCATACCCTTTACAAAGATATAAGATATAAGCACCAGTAAAATATGGCATTAAAAATACACTGTAGTATTACATCACA